>SKCR01051766.1:0-38406 GCA_019454045.1 Zanthoxylum bungeanum
CTGCCATCTCCAAAACATTTTTATATGCACGTGGCATAAAACAAGCCTACAACTACAAATAGACCCGTCTACAATTCCGGTTCGAAATTCAAATCAAACTGGAAAGAACCGTCCAGTTCTGGTTCCTTTCGATTCCGGTTCGAGAACCGATTCCATACGGTTTAGTTAGGGTTTCCACCCTAGTTGAACCGTTGGAACCAGATAGTTCTAACATGTTCGGTTCCAGTATAATAAAATTTAAATTCAAATAAATAATTTTTTAAGTTCAAGCTCTTTATTTTATTTTTAATTTAATATAATAAAATTTAAATAAATAATTTTTATTATATTTATTTGATAATAATATCCAATTATAAATTTCTTTAAAATTTAACTTCAATTTTTTAAAATTATTATTATTTTTAAAATAAATTGAACCGGACGATTCGACTCCGGTTTGGAACCGAACCGAACCGGTGGCCAACTCTAACTACAAACATTTTCATAGCTAAATTGTGTTGTGGTGTGTTTGTCTTATATTTAATTAAATATATGGGCTTAGAAGTTTATTAATCTTTAAGTACTCTTTTAGTTGATTTTTAAGAATGAGTTATAATTATGAGTTCGTAATAATTGATATCATAGTCAATATCGTATCTCACAATTGCAATCATGCGATATAAGAGTGATATCAATATTGTAGTGTTTTGCCGGAACTAATTGGACAAATACAAAATCCAACTTACATGTACATTGGGACTATGGAACAAGATTAAATATTGTAATCTTTTGTCCCATATTATCTAATATGAGTTAATTAATCGGTTATTTTATTAATCCTTAGATTCCCTCCCCTTATAAGTTGATTTTTAAAGATACATTTTACTCATAATTTAGTATCAATTGTCCCTAAGATTGTAATTTAATTCCAATTTTTAGTCTTCAAAAAGAAAAAGCTTGATTTTGCTATTTTGTTATTTTCACCGACAACAAAGTAAGATATAGAACTTCAGAATTTTAGCAGAATTTATAATTCATAAACCTAATCTTTAATAATTAAGACCACATATCATATTTATGTCACCTTATAATAGGGGTGGGCAAAAAAACCGACTGAACCGAACCAAACCGCAAACCGAACCAAATCGGACCGAATTTATGGTTTTTTTTCCAACGGTTCGGTTTGCGGTTCGGATTGCCCACCCCAAACGGTTTACGATTCGGTTCAGGAGCTAATCCGAACCGCACATGTTAAACCGAACCGAACCGTTATAATTAAAAAAAAATTATATATTATTATAAAAAATTTGTATTTGTATTTGTATTTTAATTTTATTTTATGTTTTCTTTTTTATTAGTATGTTAATATTTTTATTCTTAATTTTTTGTTAATATATTTATTTGTTAATACTTTTATTCTTAATTTTTTGTTTTATGGTAGCATCATTATTCTTGAAAGTAAGATGTTGGATTTGTCTCTTAATTAGAATGATGATAGCATCATTATTCAATGTAATTTTTAAAAAATACAAGAATTAATTGTGCCTCATTTTTCAATCCTGGAATCACAGCTTACACCATAGCACTTCATACTATTTTTGGATAAACTAGTTTTTTTTTTTTTTTTTTTTGTCTTCACTTAAGTGGATGAAAATTTGTTTTAAATATAATAATCTGTAAACCGAACCGAACCAATCCGTAAACCGCTGGTTTAAAATATTTTCAATCCGAACCAAACCGTTATTTAATGGTTTGGTACCGAACCGCGCCCACCCCTACCTTATAACATCCCTACGTGCCCTTTTGACCTACCAAACCATTAAATAATCGAAATGATTATAAACATCAAGACACAATAATTCTTTTATATAAGAGTCGCAAAACCTATTAACGAATCGATTTTTTTTTTATATAAGATAAAAGTTCCATCTTCACAAATAAAAACCCAACAATAGATTATATTCTAGTTTATGAAACCTCTCAAATAATATTATTTTCATTAGAATCTACATACTATTCGTTAATCAAAGGAAGACTAATCTAGAGACCTAACTTTTGAATATTATATTAACCTAGTAGATGAGCTAGTAAAGCATAATGTCATCATGTATATCTAAAACTATAATGATATATCATAATTCATTCTTCATTCAATCATAAAATCTCACACAACACGACTTGAATTTGAAAAGAATATTTCTCTAACTAAATAATTAAAATTACGAGTAATTACATTCGATCAAAAAATGATCGTTTGTAACTCAAAAATAGCATTAGTCACTACCATTTTGAAGTTAAAGAATGAAAAATATAAAGGCCATGTATGGAGTTAAAATCATTGGTTAAAAAAATTAGACGGGTGATTGAATTAATAATCTAAAAAGTTCAATAAATCATTAGTTCAATCGGTTGAATTAGCAGAATCGATTTACGTAATAAATAATTTTAATTCATTAAAAATTATAAAAAATATTAATTTTTATTTTTGGTTTTAATTTTTTTTTGGTCAAGAACCGTCAGTCTAATTTCATCGATTTTTACCGAATTTTTTCCATCCCATTTTTTAGAGTTCAACCAATCTGGACTCACAATCAATTTCCGATTCGAATGATTTAATCGGCTGGTCTAGTCCTAAAAAAAGTGATAAGTGAATGTATTTAGCTTGTTTGGCAAGCTAGAAACACTAAAAGGAATCTCTTATTTTCTATTTTATTGAATGAACTAAATTTGTACAAGCTAATCAAATATACATATACACAAGTCTGTTACATTACTTAACTAACTCTACTAATCTGACCATCATAGAAAATATCTAATAACTAATTATAGCTGACGTGGCACTTGAGTTAACTCACTATTGATGTCACATCTCAGTTTCCAATATGCGACCGGTAGAAGACGGCATGACAATTTCCATAAGCCGCATGACTGACATATGCACTATATGGCTACTCATAGCTTATACATGTCTGAATCATACATGCATCTTAACATATACTACTCCTCCATCGCTCTCATAGCGTCGTTCTCCACTTGCATACGCGAAATATCTGTGGAACTGAAACTGATAGGAGTTAGTCGAACGGTCGACCTAGTGAGTGAACGTAACGCATATCATAAAATAATATGATTACTGATGAAAAAATAACTGCAAAGCTATGTCAAACCTGAGTTCTGAGTCATACATAACAGTATGCTAATTTAACTGTAACGTAACTGGAAACCTATACATAACTGGAAATTAACATATGGTGATGTAAAAAATACATACAATTGAAAACATGTCATGACCCGGAAACCATGACATGACCATTAAACGTCATATTGAAACTGAAAACTGTGTTATGACTGAGAGTTACTAGAATTGGAAATGTAAAAACACAACTACAAACGGGAAACATGGTTTCTCTATAAAACATCAACTCAATTGAAAATTGTAACTCATCATTGAAAACTGAGCTCTTTACAGAAAATTGTGTTGTACCATAAAATTGTGCTATTTACTGAAAACTGTTATATTTATTGAAAAACCATTATCTTCACTGGAAACTGTGTTATTTGTTGAAAACCATACTTTTTGCTGAAAATCGTGCTCTTTGTTATAAACTGAGCTATTTACTGAAAATTGTGCTCTCAATCTAGAGACTATAAACACGATATGAGAAAATACAAAACTAATTTATAAAATGAGTACTGAAAAATAGCTATTATGAACACACCAGTACCATAACCTAATACCTACTTAGGGGGACCTAGAACCACGTAAGTAGAGGAAGCTGAGATGTAACTGAAATAGTCTAAGAGGGTTTATCTGAAACCATTAGGCTTGCTAAGAGGGCGGTACTATACTGGGGTTTAAAAATATTATTTTCTTGTTTCTTGTAAAAACATGTTAATTAACATTTATAAACATCATTCATGAGCTAAAAAACATGAACTATTCTCTTATAACATGAAAACGTGATTCATGAAAACGTAACTGTAAACTGAAATACCGAGGCTTGAAAAAATATCAATCGTAAACTGAAATGTAGTTCAAAATCATATCTGTCAAAGACTGAAAACTATAAACATACACTTCGACTGAGAACATAAAACATGGAATCATACATATAAATAATATGTGCACTGGCTTATGCAAATAATTCTCATATGAGACCCATTACCTATTTTAGAATAAGTATAAGATGAGCGTCATCCAAACAGAACCCTAACTAGTACTTATAAATGAAATCTCACAAATTGGAACATGTATTACAGACATGTGACATATGACATAAACTGAAGTGTAAACTGAAAACATAATCTAAACTCATAAACTAAAAACGTAATTTAAACTAATGAGCTGAAAACATAAAGTGAACTCAAAAAATCAATAAGTAGCTAAAAATATAGTTGAATTCTTAAACAAAAAACTTGAACTAAAAATATTAGACGTAAAACATAGATTGAATCGCATGTATTGAAACTAAGTATACCATAAACATAAATAGTGGGAAAACATAAGGAAGCGAGTAGCATTCACTAACAGAACCAGCGTCCTAATGCACGCTTACTCAAATAGAACTGGAAGGATTCCTCTGCGTGGAATATATCATGTGTTCAAGTAAGGTTAGCATACTGGAATATAACAACCCTAATCATGCACGTGAATGATGCGTTTTACTCATGCTGACAAGGAAACCTAAGGCGTTTCCCAATATGCCAAAATGAAATGCATGTGGGGCAAACACAAAGCAAGTCTGTGAACGGGCATCTCGTGACAACCCCAGCCCGACCCTCGATTACAACATCTAATAACAACACAAAGGGATAGTTCTCGGCTAAACCCTTACATGCTTACTCAATACTAATTATCACCAAATTGACATACTATGCAACATGAAATCAAACCCAATTCAAAAATTACATGACATGACAAAACCCTCAATTTCTAGTATTTACCCAACCCATGGCATATAATGTGATTTCATTCAAATCATATACATATCATGTTATTAGGCACATATCTAAGCATGATTAACTTGCTAATCATTCAAAGTTATGAGAAATCAAAATGGGTCATCTATGGGCTTTATGTAAGCTTGAGAAATCTATGGTGAAATGCAAAACAAATGATAAAGTGAAGAAGAAATAACTTACTTGTTGCTTTAAATGCTTGGAAATGCATGGGAATCATCAAGATTCTATATTCATTTGAAGAGCTAATATGAGGTTTTAAGAGAGAGAGAGAGAGACGTGAGAAGAAAGATGAAGAAAATATCTAAATGGCCATATTTATAGTGAGCCCAAATTCCAGAATTTTCTATCTAAAAATCATAGGGTCATTCGAACGTCACTTGAACACACGTATTTTTTCAAATACACGTTCGAACGAGATGAAGAACGTCACAAAAACACTTGCACTCTGGAAGGTTGCGTTTGAGCGAACTGTAGAATGCAACTCAAATGAAAAATGTTGAAATTTAAATCTCTTACATAAGGTCTAAACTCGACTTATACAGGTCGATTCACACACAGAGACCCTACATGTACATGAAACATCACATGTGTTGGAACTAGTGTTTGGAGCATCAATCCAAATAATGTATTGTATATTATATTTTATTATTTAGTAATAAAATAACTATATTTTATTTCAACATTGTTAATGGTAATTATTATGTCATAATGCATATTAGTTTTATACATAAATATATTGAGAATGACATCGACCTTACAATAATCATATAGTAATACTGGATACTCGGTGGTCTGATATTGTGATAGTATTACTATTATAAATTATTCTTAAAGTAAAGATTTATAATCGTTGGTTTTGTAATACGATCGAATTCATATAACCTAGAAGATTAGTACATGTCATATATTAGAATTAGAGTTCCAATGGTCTATCAAAATGGACCATGAGCAAGGGAAACTTGTATAGACATGTGAGTATCTGTTGGAGTGAATATTGAATGACTTACATGTGATTTTGAATAGTTGGAGGTGTTGGACAATTATGACCCATAACATCACTATTTGTACAGATCATGGTGTTGTTGTACAAATTAACTATGTGACAAAGGAAATTGCTCTTTTATCATTTGTAATTAGATTACCGAGATGTATAAATGATAAAAGGTCATTATGATTAGTTCCAGATTGAGATGATATGAGACAGTATCAATCCACAAAGGTTTAATCATTAAATATCTTTAGTCGTAGTATTATCGAGAATGGACATCGATAATGCGGAATAGACTAGTATTACACTTGTGCGCGGTGTGGGAGCATAACGGCATAGTTATCATATATTTGGGTATATGATACTCATGCAAGTGTCATAGGAGGTTGTGTTTACCGATGGTACAAAAACAACTTCACTTTGGATAGACCTCTCGGAATTCCATTGGTAGTATGACTATGTGTCTATGGAAGTCCGAATCAGGGTAGGTGTATTTGGTCTTAACCTAAGACTTGCACCGCTAATACTTGCGATACTTTGGTTTTGGTCGTTCAGGGCTTTAACAAGTTCTGTGTATGACTCTTCTGGGTATATTGACAATCGTAGTGTATTGGGTGTGATGTCGAGATGGAAGTATCACTTCAGTCATATTGGAGATGATGATCACGTAGGATACGAAACTGGTGCTCTTATATGCTGCAGCTATCGGGATATTATGACTAGGTCATGTTTATCCGATTATAGAGACTAGTTACCAGAGATCTGATATGTGTTTCGTACGGGGCAGACACAATTCCAGCCTCAGGCCTAACACGTGACATCCGATACTGGATCGTAATACGCAATACTACGTATACTACGCCTGATAAAGATTACATATTCCTTTAAGAATATTTCTGGAGAATTGGGTAGGCACGGTGCTTTGCTAGAAGCCAACCATGTCTTATAAATCGGTAAAAATGTAGTACTAGGTACGTACGTGTTCGGATAGTCCGACAATCGGATTTACTGCTAACATATCCGGGGATCTCATGGGTCGCTTCCCGAAGATTCACCGATGACGTATGACTCACACTTAATTAATTTAGGATTAATTATAAGAGAGATACAATTAATCTAGGATTAATTACGGAGATATTTTATCTGGGATAAAAAATTATTTAAAGAGAGAGAACGATTAATTTGGAATTAATCGATAAAATAATATATTCGATATATTATACGAAATTAGATTTCGACGCGGAATTAAAATTAGATTTTAATTCGGGCGAACGAGTTAATTTAGAATTAATTCGCTAGTGACGTGAATAGTAATTTGCTAGGTACAATTATTTAATTAAATTTGATTTAATTACGTCGCAAAGGAAAATTCGTTAATTCGGAATTAGCGAACCCGAGGCCGGGAGTGTTTGCGGGCCCACTCACATTTCGAATTCAAGTGCGGCCCACAAGTCACATCAAGCGTCAAATCACTAGTCAATCAAGTGATGGAAGTCACATCACTTTGAGTGAAGTGATGCTTGTCATCATTGATTGATGTGAATAGTGATGTGAGTTGTTATAGGCATTTATTGTCATTTTGGCTCCAAATTTTGTTTGACTTTTTGAAAGGCATTTACAAAATTTTGGTATATCATTTTTAATTGATTTTAGAAATCAAACAACCAACACACAACACAATCTCTCTTCCTCTCTCTCCACTCTCCCGGCCTTGGGCCAATTTCTTCTTTCTTTCTTCTCCAAAGTCGAGAACAAGATGAAGCAATAAGGGAAATTTTGTGGCAAAATTTCCAAGGTGCTAGCACACATTAGGAGTCTTACGAAGGTGATAGGGAAACCCATCTATGAGCATAGAATGCACACTTAAAGCTTGGAGCTTGAAGAAATCATGGAGCACAAAATTGGAGGCCAAAGCAGTGAGCACCTTGGAGGAAAAGCTTGAAGAATTTTTGTTGTTCCTCGCATCGCAAAAGCCGATCTTTGTAAGTATGATTCCGTCATACTTATTATGAGTATTCACATGATTTCTATGCTTGAATGATCCCGGAACTATAGTAGAAACCCAACATGAGGTACACACCACTGTCAATAGGAATCTCCTGAAGTTGAGTAGCATATGTGATCTTTTGACTATATGATAACATTGATTTTGTGTGTGATCCTCTACATTTTGATGACATGCATGTTATAGACTTTTCATGGTCTGATCGCTAGATGTTCGTTGAGTGTGGACTAATACACTCGTTAATCAAGTATGTATCAAGATAGGATTCGCCGTCCCGTATGTGTACCATAAAGGGTTAAGGTATCTATTTTAGAGAGTCATTATTCTTATGACTTAAGCCAAAATCGATCACCTAAGGTTGATCGCATATATATCAAAAATAGTGGTATGATTAGTTGTAAAGAATTGTGGATATGTCGACAATATGAGATGTATGCCTTGGAAACTTGACGGTGTAATCTATATTTCCTAAGCACAACTCGATTAGCCTACGATGAATGGATTGTTAAACATATGTAATGACCCCCACTTGTATAGTTCTAAGAGATCATTCATGTTCTTCGTAACTTTGGAGGTGGCTGAATTGTGTACATATAAGTTAGGCTTATATGACGAACATGTCTGGACTTAGAGAGTCCCATAATATGAAGTGTACTCGTTGAACACTCGGATAGCCGATAATGTTTGGTAATAAATAATATTTGATATTATAATTATCAATCAAAGTAATCAAGTATTATTGAATAACATTAATTATTCACTTGACCAATTGGGATTTATTGGATTAATCTAAATTAATAATCACACAAGAGCTTTGTTGTAATTTCATAAATATCTCTACCATTTGAGGATATTTTGGTAATTACAAAACTATGTAAGGTACATTTGGCTTGATTTAATTGGATTAAATCAAAGTGGTAGGCAATGAACTAATCAAGTGGTTAAACTCTTGTCTAGATTTAATTGGATTAAATCAAAGTGGTAGACACAATTGATTAGATACACTTAATATGCATATTTGAAAAAATTAGATTAAGTCCACCTAAAAGTTGATTAGAACTTTTATTAATTAAAAATACATAAGCATGGTTATAAAAGGCAAGCTTGAACATGTTTTTGAATAAGGCAAGACATATGAGAAGAAATTAACCTAAAGAAAACATTTGTTAGAGAAAGTTTGGAAGTTCTCTACATTTTTCAACAAGGAGAAGATGATTTGATATTACAATCGAGCTTGCTAGGTAAGTTTAATCTTCTCTAAATATCTATGTTTACATTAGTGAAAAATTTAATGATACAATGTGTATTTGATAACATAACTTGAAGTTGAAATTATGTTAATGAATTGTGTATTGATGCTTTGGAAGCATAAACACAATATGCTTGTGATTAGGTCAAATTTTGTGCATTTTGGACATGAACACAAAATTAGAGTTTAGAACTCTATATGAAAGCTTGGAGCTATGGTTACCATTCTAAAATCATTTGACTAACTTTAAGTGACCTATAATTTTTCATGAGTCAATTCTTTGTGGGATTATTGTTTGGTTTGTATTTTGATTTAAATTAATGCATATATATATATATATTTAGAATACATTTATATTTATTCTATAACATGTGTTAATGTTAGCTTTGATGTGAAAATTGGATTTTGGGTGCATGGAAGCGTATGAATAAAGTTGGAAATGATTTGGATTGGATTGGATTCAGATTTAGGTTGCTCTCTGGAAATATTTTCCACTATGGAGTATCACGACGCGTGAGATTGCATGTCGCAATGCGGAGCTATTGCACTTGCGCGTTGCAATATGTAAGTGCTGAGAGTCGCAACGTGCAATTAGAAGTCGCGGTGCGGCTTCTCTCACGACGCGACGCCTGAGAGTTGATGCTCTCGCACTTGAGCGTCGTAATACCTGCGTGCGTTGAAACTTTTTTTTCTCAGTTTGGAGTTTCCAGACTAATTTCTCCCGAATTTTTTCCAATGGACTCGTAACGAAATATAGTATTCCATTAAATTATTTAAAAATAAACTCATACTCTATATCCATGGGTTAGACCCATTTTCGTTACGCATGATACCGATCCGACTCTAGGAGTTCCATATCCGTCCTAAGAACTTCCTTGAACTATTTGACTATTTTAGACATGCTAAACATCTGAGATGTTATAATTGAGCTAAAGCTTCTGGCCTAGAATTAAGGGTGGAAACGGGCCGGGTCGGGCTTTGCAAAGCCCGACCTAAAAAAATTTAGCCCAGCCCGGGCGTCGATCGGGAGGGGCTCGGACTGGGCCAAAATCCGGCCCGGTTTTCTTCTTCTTTGAAGTCGCGAAAAATTAGTTAGCCAACTCAAGGACAAAGAAAAAGCAAAAAATGATGATCAACTTCCGCATCAACATTCTTCATCTTTAATGAGAACCTCACATGTAAGGAATACACAAACAAGTACAAAACAACCCATGCAAGTGTAGGGGTTTTTAGGGGCTGAATCCGGTAACGCAGCGGAAGCGGTGGAAAATCGTATTTTCCGATTTCAAAACTTTTTCTCGGATTAATTAAATAAACATATTTATTTAATATTCCAATAATCAAATTATGAAATAAAATTCAATAAATCATATTTAAGTGAATTTACCAAATTAACCTTACTTGGTATTTTTGTCCATTTTAATCCGAAATTGATCAAATCAATTTTGAATGATTCTAAATCATTTCTAAGATGAACTTAGCATGTTCAAAACATCAAAACACCAAAAGCACCAAAATCCCCAAATTCTACTCACTTGGCTGAATGCATGCATAGGTGGGCATTTTGTCCATTTGGTCATTTCATGTCTCAAAACACATCAAGATGTAATCCAATCAACATGAAACTTTATATTCATCATATAAACATCCAAATACACAACATATATGAAAAGCCCCAATTTGGAATTGGTCATGAACCCCAATTTTTCAATTTCTTCAAATTGGACAAATTAGACCAAATAGTTTAAATCAATTACTTTAATCATCATTCTTCAATCCAATCCAAGTCTCAACACAATGAAACAACTCAAGATCAAATCTAGGTCATTTAAGAGTGGGTCAATAACTCTAGATTAGCAACATGGTTTCCAAAACCTTAAAAGAAAGCTTACAACTACAATAGTCACAATCTTCTTTCATCACACATGCTCAACACTTCCATCAAAACTTCCATCAACAAAAACACAAATAATAAAGAAATAAATAACCTAAGAACATCATATGTTAAAGCCTAGATCATAATGAACATTTTCCTTACTAATAGTAAGTTGAAGAAACTTACTAAAATCCAAGCTTTCTTGATTTTTCCTTTCTTTTCACAAGCTTTCCTTTTGTTTCTTCAATGGAGTTTTTCTTTGTAAAGTGTATTAGGTTAAGAATAAAATGAAATGAAAAATAATATATACTTGTATCAATTATGCCTTGGCCGAAAATCATCTAGCCAAATATAAGTCTTGTAATTTCATTTTCATTTCACTTTAAGTCATTTGGTCCCGATTTTCTGACATACTTGTTATAAAATGAGCCTCAAAGTTATAAACAAGCAATGTCTTTGTCGGAGGCATCTTTGTGGAAAGAGGTTATCAATAGTGAGATTGATTCCATTATAAAAAATCATACTTGGGAGTTGGTTGATCTTCCTTCAGGTTGTAAGCCACTGGGCTACAAATGGATATTTAAACGGAAGATGAAACCAGATGGATCAATAGATAAGTACAAGGTAAGACTTGTCATAAAAGGTTATAGACAAAAAGAAGGCTTTGATAACTTTGACACATATTCACCAGTGACTCGTATCACGTCAATAAGAATGCTCATAGCCATAGCAGCTGTATTTGGTCTTGAAATTCATCAAATGGATGTAAAGACGATAGTCTTAAATGACGAACTGGATGAAGAGATTTACATGGAACAACCAGATGGTTTCAATATTCCTGGACAAAAACAGAAGATGTGCAAACTTGTAAAATCCTTATACGGATTAAAACAAGCACCTAAGCAATGACATGAAAAATTTGACAAAGAGATGTTGTCAAATGATTTCAAAATCAATGAGTGTTATAAGTGTGTGTACACCAAATCAAATCAAAAAGGATATGTCATTGTGTGTATCTACGTAGACGATATGTTGATAATTGGTAGTAATCATGAGATGATTCAGTCTACCAAGAAAGTGTTGACCAGCAAATTTGATATGAAAGATTTAGGTGTGGCTGATGTAATTTTAGGAATTAAGATTTCCAGAACATCAGAAATGTATATATTATCTTAGACTCACTATGTTGAGAAGATACTTGAGAAATATAATAAAGGAGATCTAAATGTGGTTAGAACTCTTGTAGACCTAACTCTTCATTTATCAAAGAATATTGGCTCAAGCGTATCGCAATTAGAGTATTCAAGAATCATCAGAAGTCTGATGTATCTCACAAATTGCACAGGACCTGATATCGCTCAAGCTGTAAATAGGCTTAGCAGATATACGAGCAATCCAGGACATAACCACTGGAAAGCCATAGTAAGTGTTTTGAGGTATCTAAAAGAAACTTCCAAATATGGTCTGCATTATACGAGATATCCTGCTGTTCTAGAGAGATACAGCGATGCTAACTGGATATCTGATTCAGTGGATTCCAAATCTACGAGTGGATTTATTTTCACACTTGGTGGTGCAACCGTGTCATGAAAATCATTGAGGCAAATATATATTGCCCGGTCTACTATTGAATCAGATTTCATAGCATTAGACAAAACACCAGAGAAACAGAATGACTTCGAAATTTCCTGGAGGATATTCCAAATTGGCCCAAACTGGTGCCAGCGATAAGCATACATTGTGATAGTCAATCAACTATTTGGAGAGCTCAAAATACAATGTATAATGGTAAGTCTCGACACATACGTCACATACATAATATCATTCGACAACTGCTCTCAAGTGGCATAATATCGATCGATTATGTGAAATCAAAGAAAAACCTAACATATCCACTTACTAAAGGTTTACCTAAAGATCAAATTATGAAGTCATCGAGTGAAATAGGTTTAAAGCCTATAAATTAAGAATTGTCACTGTGGAAACCCAACTTAGCTGAATGGAGATCCCAAGATCTAGGTTAAAAAATGACAACCGAAACCTTGTGCAATTCAAAACAAGCATTGTAGAGTTTGTACTCTTTCCAATTCCGATAATGACGCAGAGTGTTGTCTGTCAAGGCTAGGCTAAACTAAGACTTTTAATAATCAATATATTATGAGATGAGTCCTAATGAGGGTAAAGACAGATTACATCTTTATAGTAGATCACATATTCAAGTAAGAAGTGAGACCGCTTCCATGGGATTTTACAGGCCGACTTCCCTAAAGTGCTTGATGAATCTAGGACCAATGTTCATGGCCGAAAAGAACACAACCGTAGAACATGAAATGGTCGAAGTAAAGCTGTGTGCTAGTGATTGTCTTGGTTTACACCAACGGCGGAACAGTTCAAGACTATGGGTTACTGGTTCGCCAAGTAAATCTGATTGTCATTCACTAGGAAAGTTTAAGGCTAAAGCTATCTATTTCGATGCAGCTTTAGTTCAAGGAATCTCTCTTAAGTGTCTGCATGAATATTTAGAGAATTGTGGGGGATTGTTGTAAATTCTCAAAATATTAAGTTTGGATGAATGTGGGTCATGTCCCTTGGGTTGTGCCCTATGGGAAGGGGCACAAACATGTAGAGACATGTCCTCCAAATTAGAAGAACACACTTTTAGGCTCCAAATGGTGCGTGGAAGGGGTATAACCCTTAGGAGGGTTACACCTCAAACCAAATGGTGCTCTTAAGACACCCTTCCAGAAATCCAGAAATTCAGAAGTTAAGTCTCATATATTATTTTTTTAGAGTCATGAGAGAGTTCCCACCATTGTCCTAGTTCAAGATCTTGTTAAGGAGTGCCCCTTGAACAAGAGGAATCAAAGTAATATTGGGATGACGTTAGCCACAAAATCCGTAGAGCACCGAGGCGGGACTAATAAGTTCTTAATGACAGAGGCAACTCGACTTGGATTATAATTTTTTTGTTTTACAGTGTCTTCATCATTTTCCAGTTTTTATTTATGTTTTAAGGTTTAAGGTTTAATGTTAAATTTTGGCATGATTGTTGATTTGTTTGATACGTGTTGATTTCGTTTAATAGCACTTAATTTCCCAACAGAATGCTTGCATGTTGACATTGTGCTATCGTTTACGGGTTCTGGGGCGCTGCAATACATGATTTATTATAGCGCCTCCAGCATCACGTGACACAATCGTAATCCAATAATCGTGATTCTAGAGAAACCAATTTTTTTTTTTTTTTTTTTGGGATCAACTATCCAACAATCCGCGTGTTTTCACGTGACAAAACCGGAGAGGCTGCAGCCGTCCAATTCACCGTATACACAACTTATTCTTTCTTTCCTTGTCACCCTTGACGAAATTCCAGCCTAACATAAGGACACGTGTCAGTATTCCCAAGCCGACGTGGGTTACCCCACGCGATAAACGCGAGACATTTCTTTTATTTATTTTCTAAAAGTTTTAGCACCTATTTTAAAAAACATCCTAGTATATTTGTCAAAAGTAAGGACACGTGTCCACTCCATAGGTGGTGACTCAAAACACTTTTGTTTTCCGTGATGGTTCATGCACCCAAGATAATTCTCTTCTCTCTTACTTATACTTCCCGGCTAACGTCGGCCGCTTGATGGGGGTACGTGTCCAACTTTAAACGGTGATAAATTAGAGTGGGACCCATTATTTACAAACAATAAGACAACGATCGTACTTATCCGTCTAATATATTTCTCTATATAAATATCCCCGTATCTCCAAACAGTTAAATAAATAAATAAATAAAAATAAAAAAATCTTAATTTTTTCAATTTTCCATCTCTCTTGCGCCGACTCCGATATCTTGTAGCAATTCATTGTCAGCTTTAATATGGGAGTATCCGAGACCGACCCGCTTTCACAATTGAACTTACCTCCAGGTTTCCGGTTTTACCCGACTGATGAGGAACTTCTAGTTCAATATCTCTGTCGCAAAGTTGCTGGGCATCATTTTTCTCTGCAAATTATCGGTGAAATTGATTTGTACAAGTTTGACCCATGGGTGCTACCCGGTAAGTAATCAAATTCATTGTTTTTTTTTGTCGCTTAGTTTTTTTTCCCTCCCTCTAATTTTGTATAATCCAAATTTATGAACTAATGGTGATGGGTCTGTGTTGTTGTTGTTGCAGGTAAGGCATTATTTGGAGAAAAAGAATGGTACTTTTTCAGCCCGAGAGAGAGAAAATATCCAAACGGGTCCCGACCAAATAGAGTAGCTGGGTCGGGGTATTGGAAGGCAACAGGAACCGATAAAGTTATCACAACCGAGGGCTGTAAAGTTGGTATCAAGAAAGCTCTTGTTTTTTACGTAGGCAAAGCTCCAAAAGGCATCAAAACTAATTGGATCATGCACGAATATCGCCTTTTCGAACCTTCTCGCAAAAACGGCAGCTCTAGGGTAAAAAAAAATTACCCTAATACCCTTCTCTTCACTCTTCAGCATTATCTTGAAACAACAACTCTGACAAATTTTTTTAATGGGGTTTTGCAGTTAGATGATTGGGTACTTTGCAGAATCTATAAGAAGAATTCGGGGTCACAAAAGCCAATGTCAACGACAAGTCTTTCAAGCAAAGAACACAGTAATGGTTCTTGTTCATCTTCATCTTCTCATCTTGATGATGTGCTGGAGTCTTTAACAGAAATTGATGATCCATTTTCCGCTTTGCCACGCATGAACTCACTCAAGACTTTGCAGCAAGACGACAAGATTAATACTTTGCACCAACTGGGTTCGGGTAATTTTGATTGGGCGAGTCTCGCGGATATTCACTTGGTGCCCGAACTCGTCTCCAGTGGACAGACGGCACAGAGTCAAGGGGTTGCCAGTCATGCAAAATATAATGACGTTTATGTCCCTTCAGTGCCCCAAATGTACCACGTGGATTCCGGGAGGGTTGGTCATTCGATGGATGAGGAGGTTCAAAGTGGATTTAGTAACCAACGAGTTGATAACTCGGGATTTTTTCAGCAGAACTCGGCCGTTTTGACCCAACCAAGCTTAACTAACCCGGTTGACATGTACGGCTTCAGATACCCAACCCATACTAGCGGGTTCGGGTCTAGACATTGAAAATTGGGCAATACATAAGTGAAGTTATAAATTGTGAACTGATAAACGTTTCGATTTCTCGTCTCTCAAATATTGATTGTCGAAACGTGTGATTTGTGAGAAGGGTTTTGAAAAAGAACAAAGTTAAGAGGCAATTATGTAAATATGATAATTCATTGGGCAAAATTTTGGCTTTAGATTTGCCATAAAAGGAAAGTTAGGGGCTAGAGTTGTAATAAGCACAAGATGGATTAAATTGGATTGCGCTATGCAGGTTTAGGTCAAAACATATGCATGTAGAAGCACAAATCATTGGACAATTTTATCTGAGGAAGTTTATATAAAGAAAAATTTGTGGGATTCCACAGAGTTCATATTATTGACAGTCACAGACACAATCATTGTTATAATGTTTTTGTTTTTAAACCATGTAAAATTTAATGCTTATCTTTTGATTTGCTTGTAATCACATGGGTTTGAAACTAAGGGAAATAGGGTATAATAAAATGTTAAAATTACATCCCAATTCTTTAGCATTATCATCAGTCATCACGGTCATTGATTAAATTCACCAGTCCAAGGGAATCAGATTCCACCATAGAGGAATAAGCCCTCTCTGCCTTTGGCAATTTTCAAAGCAAAAAAATGGCATGAGCTTCAGCTCTATCTACTACGAAAGCTTGATTGAATTGCTGCCACAACTAGTTTTCATCTTGAATCCGTGAAAATGGCCGGTGTTAGTTCCATTTTTATTGGCATGTGTCCGTGACAAAACGAGTTCAATTGTGTTGTAATTTATCATGAAGATCTTGGTGCAATTAGACTGGTTTTTGGCTGTTGTGCATCAGACATGCGTTCGTGGTGCATTTGTTGCAGCGTTCGAACGTGTGGTGTTAGTGGCACGTTCTCCAATGGGTTCGAACGGGTTCATTTCAGAGAGCAAACGTTCGAGGCACGTTCTTGTTGGGTTCGAACGAGATCATTCCAAAGAGCATCCGTTCGTTGTGCGTTCGAGTGGCGTTCGAACAAGTCTTTCCAGTAGGCGTGCGTTCGTGTGGCGTTCGAGTAACCGTTCGAACGCGACTGCGATCTGAACGCGTTTTGTGCCTTTTTCACTTTGAAAAACCCTAGCTTTTCACCTTACCTATAAATATAACATGTAGCCGCCATCCCCATTAGTTGAAGCAGCATTTCCCTTGAGCCAAAATCTCTCAAAGTTGTCAACTCTCTTTGATTCCACCATTGAAGACTTCTTATCTCATTGTCTTCTTCATTGATGGTGTGAATTTATCTTTGATAAACCTTCAACACAACTTAACCTAAAATTCATAATCCTTTAGAGTTATTTAGGAGGAAGTTTGGTAGTCGGAGTTCCGGCGTCATTGGTGATACAATCTACTCAGAGACTTCAGAGGTTCTGAAGAAAACCGTGGGTCGCGGGCTTGAGGAGTTGCCTTGAGTTCTTGCAGTATTGAAGTACTTGAGTCGGTGGAGTTGCCACCATAGGTCTTGACCATCGCTGTAAGTTTTTCTCTATATAGTGGATTCGGGTGGTAGCCTATACCAGTAGTGGTTTTTTACTCGCAAGAGTTTTCCACTTCGTCACCAAAATTATTGTGTTGATTTTGTGTGATTGATTAAATTTGCTGCTTTAATTTATTATTATTGTTTTTATATTTGCAACATAATTAAATATTGGATATTGTGGTTGCATGTTAATTTATCCATAGTAGCAGTTATCAAGACTTGTCTTTTTTATTGCGTTAAATTCCGCATAGGGTCAGAACCTTAGGCTAATCATGAATTTTGATGGTTGATGACCTAGAGGAGAGGAATATAGACCTAGTTGATAGGGTTCAAATTTTAGAGGCTGAACTTGAAGATGTTAGAACTCAATTGTCTGCATTTTCTAGTGGGAATAAGAAAGTGGACCGTATATTAGGTATTAGGTTAGAGCCTAACTGTGATAAGACATCAACATCTAGAGCTGTGCCTAAATATCCTAAACATGACTTAGGAAAGAAGCCTGTAGAGTGTAGTCATGTGATTCATCTGTTTGTTCCTCGTCTCGTTCCCCAACCTCGATTTAGAGGTGTTGTGGGTAAACTTCGCTCTCATCCGAGGTTTGTGCCTGTGTGCCATCATTATGGCAAGACATGACACATTAGGCCTAAGTGCTTCATGTTGCGCAATCAAAAGAAGAGGCCTAAGAGTGTGTCTCATAGATTTGATTCTTTAAATCTAGTTTCTCATGTTTCTGCACTAACAAAACAGACACAATTTCTTAGTGAGAAACTTGCTTTGTTGTCTGGGAATACTTAAGTGGAAGAGGTTCCTAGAAAAGTTTGGGCGAGGAAGCAAAATGTCTTCTCATATACTTATGAATGCCTTGATCCTGACAGACATGATGAGAGTGCACTTCGGTGTAACTCTTCTTAGAAGTTGCATTTGTATTTCCCATTGCATGTGTGCGCACGTGTGTTTTATGTTTTTGCACGTTTAATTCTGTTCTTTCACTGCATATATGTGTGTGTGTCTTTTTATTTTTGTTATATATCCCTTCGTATATATGATGGAAATCCGGACATAAATTTCATAGCCGATTCCGAATGGACGGTAGTATGATCTGCACTCGGGATACAACTCCACGTACCATTGGATATTGTCAAGACATGTTGTGTCTTTACTTTTTGTGTTTTAAAACTGAAAAATTCAAAAAAAAAATAGAAATTGAAAAAGAACAAAAATATGTTTTTTTTTTTTGGCTTGTTAGAGCATGAATAGCATGTGCATGTGATCCTGGTATGTAGGATATATGATTATGCATGTATGATATGTTGTTATTTTTGTTGATGCTCTATATGCATATGTGTGTGTGATAAAAACTCTTGGTATATCTTGTGCTTGCAATTCACATACACGATTTTATTTTATCAAGGCTTGGTCACATGTATGAGTTTTCGGAATGACAATCTAATCTCCTCCATGCTTTGTTTGCTCAATAGTGTGACCTTTGACTAGTTGACATTGTGTTATCCCTTTTTTGCAAAAAGTAAAAAGAAATATATTAAAAAAAAATGAGACTCAAAAGCAAAAGAGCCAATGTGGCCAAATTCAAAAGATAAAGGTAAAAACCCTTCACTCGAAAGAGTTGTTAAATATGAGCTCATGATATTTATGGGGTAAACAATATAGCATGTAACCAATGTTGCTTATTTGCAGGTCCTAGTGGTGCTGGGTTTGAACACCCATTGTAGGCACTGCATTTTTACACATAAGTCCCTATGATGAGTCTCATTTTGGAGACACTACCTTTTAAGTCACAGAGGTCACGGAAAACGGACATCGGAAGGGGAATTCGGAATAAACAAGGTTCACTGTTTTCGTTGGTGCTACGTTCGTGTATACGTTCGAACGTCAAACAGATTGTGGGTGTTCGTGATGAGTTCGATGATGCGTTCGAACGGTGTCGGTAATTCTGGTTTTGCTGCTAGCCTCACATTAAGCCCAATTCGCCCAAACCTTGGCCCACACGCCCAAGCCCACTTAAAACACATATTTAACACATGGTGAAATCAAAACAAATCTAAAAATCACATACCAAATTAAATAAAATACTTACACAAATTAAAGAAATTGCATGCCTAATTAAAATCAATCAACAAACTAAATGCCTAATCTAAACCAATCAAATATAATCATACCAAGTTAAAATCAATCAACCAATATTATTCCCAAACTTAAAATATTGTATGCCTAATCAACATAAACTAAATATTCAACCTTCCCTATCTAGCCAAGATTTGTCCCCCCTCAATATTTGACTTCCCTTATCCAACACCAAATCAAATCTCTTTCCTTGTCAAGCCTAACCCTTTGCCTATAAAAAGAGCCCGTCACCAACCTTCTCAAGGCTAGCTAGCTCATACAAATAAGATACACACAACTCACGGCAATAACAAGAAGAAAAACAGAAATAATCCCTTTAATCTCCCCCACTCCACAACCGAAAACAGCAGCCCCTACACCTCCTAAAACAGCCCATACAACAGCCCTAAACACACACATAAAACAGCCCCCAAACCACACCATAACATCACCGAAAAACACACCCAAAACAGTAGCCAAAACATCCCAAAAACAGTAACTAAAATACAGCAGCAAAACAGTAGTAGCGGCAGCAAATCAGAGTCAAAACAGTGGCAAAAGACGGAGGATGACGACCCAAAACAGTAAGACAACGAACGAGAGCAGTGAACCAGTGAACCGGAAGAGTTGCGGAGCTTTACCCCTTCCGATCTTCGTGAAACGCGAGTCCGAGAGACGACTTAAAAGGTTAGACCTGAGGGCACTTTTTCATTAGTTTATATTCGTTTCTTTTATTATTGAATTTTATTCGCATGAGAGTCGTTTATGGATGCATGTTGTGGCTTGAATGAAATGGAAGAATGTCGTCTCTTGTGGTATATAGGATGGAAACCCAGACGTAAATTCTTTAGCCGAATCCGAATGGACGGTAGTGCGGTCTGTACTTGGGACACAACTCCACGTACCACTTGAGTAAACGGCACCTTCTCTTGTTTTGTGTTGCTTTGGTTTATCTATTTCTTGTTATTTAATTTCTGTATGTCGTTTATTTGTGTACGATATAATCGAGTGCATGGGCTCAGTAAGTGCGATGAAAGGTCCCCTAATCGGAAGGGTTAAAATCCTTCACCACGATGCCTTGCCGCACCGATTGATGTGTGTTCGGTTGAATGCGAGATACGTTCAATTGGACACATTACGTTTAATATTGTTGCTTATTTATGCATGGTTCAATCGAGCGCATGAGCTTAGTAAGTGGAATGAAAGATCCCCTATGGGGAGGGGTTAAAGCCCTTTACCACGATGCTTTGCCGCGCCGGTTGATGTGTGTTCGGTTGGATGCAAGACACGTTCAATCGGACATACTTAGCTGAATATGATTGTCTTTATGATTGTATGCATGATGTGATATGACGCGCATGGGCTTAGTATGTTGGTCTAAAGGTCCTCTCTTTGAGAGATCAAGAGCCCCCCAAAAGGCCACCTTTACGGCAGTACTTCGTCGCGCCCCCTTTATTTTATTGTTTATGTATTGCGTCCCATTTCATGCATCAGGTCTGTTCCCGTTCGAACGCGTTTAAGAACGCAACTCGAACGCGCATGCATTTTGCCTTATCATGCATCAGGTCTCATTTCCGTTTGAACGCGTTAATGAACGCCATACGAATGTGAGCATTCTGTTTCATTTCTGTTCGAACGCGTTATCAAACGCCATATGAACGTGAGCATTCTGTTTCATTTCAGTTCGAACGCGCTATCAAACGCCATACGAACGCGAGCATTCTGTTTCATTTCCGTTCGAACGCGTTTACGAACACTACAAGAACGTGCACACACTGAACTGAGTCTGTCTTATCATATTCATGCATAATTGCCTCTTGGTTGATCTTTCTTGTGTTATATAGTCAACCGTATTATTTGTATTCTCGCATTTACCCATTCTATGTGTTCTTGGGATTGTATTCAAGCATGATTAGGCTATTAGCATGTTATTTGGTTAATAGGTTCATGAGATAGTACTCAAGCATGATTAGGTTGTTCTTAGTTTTCCATATCATAGGATCGAAATATGTTCATAAGATTACCATGTGATGTTGCATGTTGTGATGAACTTGTTGATGTATGCATATGAATTTAGAAGCATGATATTTTTGGAAATAAATGTTATTTAAGCCTAGTTAAATTATTACATAAGTCCTTTTATTACAAGTGACATAAGTAATGGACCATTCCGAACCCAACGGTTTGAGGTTTTCCCTAGCGAGGGGTGAGTGCGGCCTTAAATCTTTGTCCCGGTTCACACCGGGTGGCGACTCCATGTTATTTAGTATTTCCCAACTAGTGCCGCGAGCCTAGAAACGGCGTCGCCCAGGTTCTGTTGTCTACAGTCTGGCGACTCCACTGGGGATAGAGAATTGGCCCCGAAATATTGTCTTGTAATGTTTGGATTTATGTTTTAATTGACCATGTCTATAGTGGGTAAAGTGAGGGTTTAATCAAGGGCACTTTGAGGCTAGGTAATGGTTTGGTGTCTTCCTTCATTCACTACCTTTCTAGAAGGAAAAGCTGTGAAGACACCTATATGGCCATCTACTCGTAGCCTTTGTGATGGACTAATTTGGAGGACTCGTTGTTTATTCCTGACACCAAGCGATAAGAGCCTAAGAGGCTTGGGTACTTAAGTGAGCCTCGCTCCACCTTCCCTCTGGGGAATCTACAACGGGAAATCCATTTGACAGTCCGTCACACACCATAGCTCATTGGCACGTACCTTAGTGTATAAAAAAGGGTGCGCTCACTTGGTTGCTCGAACCCTTGAGTGGGGAGACCTAGTTGTGGGCCATTCTTCGCTGATGAGAGCCTTTGTCTACACTCTTGTGAACCCACCCATAGACCGGGATTGTATGGTTAAAGTAACAATTATTTCCTTGAGTATGAGCTTGTGGACCATCCTCATTTGGATGCAGTTGGACTATTGTCAGAAATGCGAACTTGCTGGGCCATTTAAACTGGGGCGAGTTCGTACCTTATGACCATCATGCCCAAGGCTTCTGAAATGTTGATGGGCCATTCTGTAGAAATTATTGTTTTATGTTTTCATAATCTTCATTCTATGCTTGTGTTTGGGAACATCATCGTTTGGATTCATTTAGACTATTTGTCATAAGATATGGGCTTGTTGGGCCATTTAAACTGGGACAATAACGTATTTTATGACAATTGGGCCGAATGCTTCTAAGTGTTGATGAGCCACCTTGTGCTTGTGTTCGGAATGTTACCATTTGGATTTAGTTGGCCTCCTTGCCATGAGACGTGAACTTGTTAGGCCATTTAAACTGGGAAGAGTTCACTCCTATGACAATTAGCCCGAAAGCTTCTAAAATGATAACAGGCCGATTTGTGTGAAAATTTTAATTGATTTAGTATGTTATATATGTTACATGCATCTCACGCACCTCATGCATACATACATCATGCTAACCATTGTGTTCTAAAAGCCATCATAGACTCCCGTTGGGTTAGGGAAGATGGAAGACTCACCAAAACCGGTAACAGACATGAGTACATCCGATAATGAGGTATCCCGGATAGATCAGTTGGAAAATGGTTTGGCCAAGATTACCGAACAGTTGCAAGCCTTGATTGTTGCCATGAAAAATATGGTTGTGCCCCGTGCTGGGGGAAACTCTGAGAATGTAACGTGAGGAGACTCCGAATGGATTGGGGGATGACATCCCCGCTTTTGATGATGATATGGCTGATTATACCACTGGGAGAAAAGTTGGGTCTCAGGCAGAATTGCAGAAACTCCATGACCAGATAGAGTCCGTTACCCGTAAGATGAAGGGTAAGGATGAAGACTTACTAGACTATGAGGCGATGACCTTTGAGGAACAGTTGCTTGCTCACTTCAGAATGCCCGACATGGCCAAGTTTAATGGGAATGGAGACCCGAGAGTCCACCTGCAGCAATATGTCTCAGTCATGAGTTCAGTGGGCCTATCACAGCGCCAAGTCCAAAAGATGTTTGGGATGTCACTCGAGGGGGCACCTGTGGTTTAGTATCATAGCCTTGAGAAGAAGGTTAAGGAAGATTGGAGGGAACTAGCTGATGCTTTTCTGAAGTAGTATGTTACAGACTTAGAGATTGACTTGTCACTCCGAGATTTGGAGAACACTAAGCAGAAGCCGGAAGAAAGCTTCAAGGATTATGTAGATCGCTGGAGAAGCCAGCTTTTGAAAATACAGACTCGGCCCTCAGAGAATGACCAAATCAAAATGATCATCAAGGGTACTAAGCCCTCTATTTATAGTAAGCTGAGGAGGATGACTTCGATGGTTTCTGATTTTCGACAGTTGAGGGAAACTGTCATGGATATTGAGGAAGAAGAGGCTGAAAACAGAAAGTCCTATGGCCAGAATAGGCGGACTTTTGGGGGGTATTCTGAGACTAAGCCCGCTACTGTCGAGGTTGCTGCTATCAGGAACCGGCAATTCTCCAACCTTGGTAGACCTTTGTCGAAGGTATTTGAAAAGTTACAGGGACAAGGAATCTTGAAACCCTTAGAAGGCAAGCCGCTTCCGCCGCCCCCCCACCACCACACATAAATGTGAACCTTTATTGTCACTTCCATCATCTACATGGCCATGACACCGACAACTGCACCCGCCTCAGGCATGAAATTCAAGATCTCATAGAATCCCATAAAATACCCAACCCATGAAAAGATACCATCAACCACCAAGCTTCTTCATGGATGACAGTGAAGAACCATAGGCCGAGGAAGAAGGCAGTGCTGCGGATGATGAAGATGTTCCTCATAGTCTATTTGATCCAATTTTTTTTTAAATGACATTGATTTTGTTACTTTTTCGAACTCTTTTCCTCAACAATAATAAAGACGTTCATTTTGGCTGAAACTCTTCTGTAATATGAGTATGTTTGAGAAAAGTATTCAACCTTAGTACTATGGAATCCAGTGATGAACACGGGGAACCTTCGAAATAAGCAAACAGAAAAGATAAGATAGACATTCAGAAATTGGGAAATAGAGGCAGTGAAAATGTCAGGCTTTGAAGGGAATTAGTTCACCGAGCTGATCAACGTAGACAGATTGAAGCAGTAGCTTGCCTGCGGAAAAGAAGACTAAGCAGTCATCAAGGGAATTGACGGAAGACCTAACCCGACGGGATAAGAACATTCATACATGCATACACGTAACACATTTTGCATCTTTTCGTGTTTGTTCTGTTTTGTATTCACATGTTTTGAAGAAGAAAAAGAAAAGTGGCAAAGACAAGCCAAACAGAAGCAGTAACAGTACAATGTCAGCAGTCTTCAGGAATGAATCACATGGGTGAGGCCCATATCAGCAATATCAGTCTGGGGGCGAGGCCCATATCGGTAGCAGTTAGGGCCGAGGCCCACTTCAGTATCAGCACTGCCGGATATGGCATTCTGGGGGCGAGGCCCCTATTACATCAGATCAGCACTGCCGGGTACGACATTCTGGGGGCGAGGCCCATAGTACATCGGATCAGCATTGCCGGGTATGGCATTCTGGGGCCGAGGCCCACTTCAGTATCAGCATTTCCGGGTATGGCACTCTGGGGGCGAGGCCCATAGTACATCAGATCAGCATTGCCGGAATGGCATTCTGGGGGGCGAGGCCCGCATCACATCGGATCAGTTCTGCCGAGAATGGCACTCCGAGAATGGAGATATAGTCCGGGAATGGACAGTTCAAAGAATGAACAAGTCGGAAATGACACTCCGAGAATGGAGATACAGTCCGGGAATGGACAGTTCAAGAATGAACAGGCCGAGAAAGGCACTCCGAGAATGGAGATTTAGTCCGAGAATGGACAGTCCGGGAATGGAGATCGGTTCGGGAATGGACCACATCCGGTGACAGTTCGGGAATGGACCTCATCACACCACCTCACAGTAAGAATCAAGAATGGAACAGAGTTCAAGAATGAACAAGTCGGGAATGGCATTCCAGGAATGGAAATACAGTTCAAGAATGAACAGGCCGAGAAAGGCACTCCAAGAATGGAAGAACGGTTCGGGAATGAACCACCTCACAGTAATGGTTCGGGAATGAAGCAACTCACATCACGGTTCGGGAATGGACCACCTTACAGTAATAGTTCGGGAATGAACACCTCACAGTAACGGTTCGAGAATGGACCAACTCACAGTAACGGTTCGGGAATGAACCAACTCACAGTAACGGTTCGGGAATGGACCACCTCACGGTTCGGGAATGAACCAACTCACAGTAACGGTTCGAGAATAGACCAACTCACAGTAACGGTTCGGGAATGAACCACCTTACAGTAACGGTTCGGGAATGGACCACCTCACAGTCATAGTTCGGGAATGGACATCTTACAGTAACGGTTCGGGAATGGACCTCCTCACAGTAACAGTTCGGGAATGGACACCTCTCATCAACCCGGTTCGAGAATGGACCACATAACAGCACGGTTCGGGAATGAACCAGGGGTCGCGGCACCTCACCATCCAAATCAACTCAACTCAACACATGGTAAGTCAATTGGCAGCTGGCAAGCCAGGTAAGTGAAAATGCATTGCATAACTTTGATAGGATTGTCACTGTTGCACATTACACAAGTCCCATCAAAGTGGGGGCGACTGTAGGCACTGCATTTTTACACATAAGTCCCTATGATGAGTCTCATTTTGGAGACACTACCTTTTAAGTCACGGAGGTCACGGAAAACGGACATCGGAAGGGGAATTCGGAATAAACAAGGTTCACTGTTTTCGTTGGTGCTACGTTCGTGTATACGTTCGAACGTCAAACAGATTGTGGTGTTCGTGATGCGTTCGATGATGCGTTCGAACGGTGTCGGTAATTCTGGTTTTGCTGCTAGCCTCACATTAAGCCCAATTCGCCCAACCTTGGCCCACACGCCCAAGCCCACTTAAAACACACATATTTAACGCATGGTGAAATCAAAACAAATCTAAAAATCACACAAATTAAATAAAATACTTACATACACAAATTAAGAAATTGCATGCCTAATTAAAATCAATCAACAAACTAAATGCCTAATCTAAACCAATCAAATATAATCATACCAAGTTAAAATCAATCAACCAATATTATTCCCAAACTTAAAATATTGTATGCCTAATCAACATAAACTAAATATTCAACCTTCCCTATCTAGCCAAGATTTGTCCCCCCTCAATCTTTGACTTCCCTTATCCAACACCAAATCAAATCTCTTTCCTTGTCAAGCCTAACCATTTGCCTATAAAAAGAGCCATTCACCAACCTTCTCAAGGCTAGCTAGCTCATACAAATAAGATACACACAACTCACGACAATAACAAGAAGAAAAACAGAAATAATCCTCTTCATCTCCCCCACTCCACAACCGAAAACAGCAGCCCCTACACCTCCTAAAACAGCCCATACAACAGCCCTAAACACACACATAAAACAGCCCCCGAACCATACCATAACATCACCGAAAAACACACCCAAAACAGTAGCCAAAACATCCCAAAAACAGTAACTAAACTACAGCAGCAAACAGTAGTAGCGGCAGCGAATCAGAGTCAAAATAGTGGCAAAAGACGGAGGATGACGACCCAAAACAGTAAGACAACGAACGAGAGCAGTGAACCAGTGAACCGGAAGAGTTGCGGAGCTTTACCCCTTCCGATCTTCGTGAAACGCGAGTCCGAGAGACGACTTAAAAGGTTAGACCTGAGGGCACTTTTTCATTAGTTTATATTCGTTTCTTTTATTATTGAATTTTATTCGCATGAGAGTCGTTTATGGATGCCTGTTGTGGCTTGAATGAAATGGAAGAGTGTCGTCTCTTGTGGTATATAGGATGGAAACCCAGACGTAAATTCTGTAGCCGAATCCGAATGGACGGTAGTGCGGTCTGTACTTGGGACACAACTCCACGTACCACTTGAGTAAACGGCACCTTCTCTTGTTTTGTGTTGCTTTGGTTTATCTATTTCTTGTTATTTAATTTATGTATGTCGTTTATTTGTGTATGATATAATCGAGTGCATGGGCTCAGTAAGTGCGATGAAAGGTCCCCTAATCGGAAGGGTTAAAATCCTTCACCACGATGCCTTGCCGCACCGATTGATGTGTGTTCGGTTGAATGCGAGATACGTTCAATTGGACACATTACGTTTAATATTGTTGCTTATTTATGCATGGTTCAATCGAGCGCATGGGCTTAGTAAGTGGAATGAAAGATCCCCTATGGGGAGGGGTTAAAGCCATTTACCACGATGATTTGCCGCGCCGGTTGATGTGTGTTCGGTTGGATGCAAGACACGTTCAATCGGACATACTTAGTTGAATATGATTGTCTTTATGATTGTATGCATGATGTGATATGACGTGCATGGGCTTAGTATGTTGGTCTAAAGGTCCTCTCTTTGAGAGATCAAGATCCCCCCAAATGGCCACCTTTACGGCAGTACTTCGCCGCGCCCCCTTTATTTTGTTGTTTATGTATTGCGTCCCATTTCATGCATCAGGTCTGTTTCCCGTTCGAACGCGTTTACGAACGCAACTCGAACGCGCATGCATTTTGCCTTATCATGCATGCATCAGGTCTCATTTCCGTTCGAACGTGTTAATGAACGCCATACGAATGTGAGCATTCTGTTTCATTTCCGTTCGAACGCGTTATCAAACGCCATACGAACGCGAGCATTCTGTTTCATTTCCATTCGAACGCGCTATCAAACGCCATACGAACGCGAGCATTCTGTTTCATTTCCGTTCGAACGCGTTTACGAACGCTACACGAATGCGCACACACTGAACTGAGTCTGTCTTATCATATTCATGCATAATTGCCTTTTGGTTGATCTTTCTTGTGTTATATAGTCAACCGTATTATTTGTATTCCTGCATTTACCCATTCTATGTGTTCTTGGGATTGTATTCAAGCATGATTAGGCTATTAACATGTTATTTGGTTAATAGGTTCATGATATAGTACTCAAGCATGATTAGGTTGTTCTTAGTTTTCCATATCATAGGATCGAAATATGTTCATAAGATTACCATGTGATGTTGCATGTTGTGATAAACTTGTTGATGTATGCATATGAATTTAGAAGCATGATATTTTTGGAAATAAATGTTATTTAAGCCTAGTTAAATTATTACATAAGTCCTTTTATTACAAGTGACATAAGTAAGGGACCATTCCGAACCCAACGGTTTGAGGTTTCCCTTGCGAGGGGTGAGTGCGGCCTTAAATCTTTGTCCCGGTTCACACCGGGTGGCGACTCCATGTTATTTAGTATTTCCCAACTAGTGCCGCGAGCCTAGAAACGGCGTCGCCCAGGTTCTGTTGTCTACACCTATTTTATGGACTTTGTTTGTTTAGAGATGGATTTCTTTGGCTGTTTCTAGTTCATAAAATAAGGTCTTAAGCCTTGATTCATTGTGCACTTTATTTTTCATGCAAGTGCTTGATATGTTTTGGTGTTTATGTCATATGCATAAGTGTTGTATTTAGCCACTTTTAAAATGAAGCATATTATTTCATGTCATAAACAACTGAATACTGACTGGGTATCATTGTATATTTTGAAATGTTGTTTCAGTCAGTTTTGAAAGGATTTTTTTTGTTTATCTCATTGTGTGCTTGTATATGCTTCATATCACTGTATATCATTTATTTTGCATATCATTGAGTGTCAAAAAGGGGGAGAGTAATATATTAAGGGGAGAGCCTTAGTAATATATTAAGGGGATAGCCTTAATATATGGGAGGGAGTCTTAGATTATCCTTTAGATATCTCCGTTTTAGAGGGAGTTCAAATTAAGGGGGAGATGGATATCTACTTGTACATGCATGAGTTTTACACCTGTTTATTTTATACTTGATAATCCCAATGTTTTTCACTGTATATTATTGATTGTGGATGTTTCAGGTAAGCATGTTTGTTGCTGAGGTGGCATTAATTTCAAGACTACTTGGTTAGGCATTAGATAGAGTCTTTATGTAATAAGTCATTATTTTGATGGTTGACAGTTGACTATTTTCTTTTTGGCTCTATTATCGTAGTCTTTGTATTAGGTAGTGTTTTGTCACAGAATGCCAAATGGGGAGATTGATAGTTCCATTTTTATTGGCATGTGTCTGTGAGAAAATGAGTTCAATTGAGTTGTAATTTATCATGAAGATCTTGGTTCAATTGGACTGGTTTTTGGCTGTTGTGCATCAGACATGCGTTCGTGGTGTGTTCATTGCAGCGTTCAAACATGTGGCAATAGTGGCACGTTCTCCATTGGGTTCGAACGGGTTCATTCCAGAGCGCAAACGTTCAAGGCACGTTCTTGTTGGGTTCGAACGAGATCATTCCAGAGAGCATCCGTTCATTGTTCGTTCGAGTGGCATTTGAACGAGTCTTTCCATTAGGCGCGCGTTCGTGTGGCGTTCGAGTAACCGTTCGAACGGGACTGCAATCTGAACGCGTTTTGTGCCTTTTTCACTTTGAAAAACCCTAGACTTTCACCCTACCTATAAATATAACATGTAGCCGCCATCCCCATTAGTTGAAGCATATTTCCCTTGAGCCAAAATCTCTCAAAGCTTTCAACTCTCTTTGATTCCACCATTGAAGACTTCTTATCTCCTTGTCTTCTTCATTGATGGTGTGAATTCATCTTTGATAAACCTTCAACACAACTTAACCCAAAATTTCAAATCCTTTAGAGTTCTTTGGGAGGAAGTTTGGTAGTCGGAGTTCCGGCGTCATTGGTGATACAATCTACTTAGAGACTTCAGAGGTTCTGAAGAAAATCGTGGGTCGCGGGCTTGAGGAGTTGCCTTTAGTTCTTGCAGTATTGAGGTACTTGAGTCGGTGGAGTTGCCACCATAGGTCTTGACCATCATTGCAAGTTTTTCTCTATATAGTGGATTCAGGTGGTAGCCTATACCAGAGGTGGTTTTTTACGCGCAAGAGTTTTCCATTTCATCACCAAAATTATTGTGTTGATTTTATGTGATTGATTAATTTGCTGCTTTAATTTATTATTATTGTTTTTATATTTGCAGCATAATTAATTATTGGATATTGTGGTTGCATGTTAATTTATCTATAGTAGCGGTTATCAGGACTTGTCTTGTTTATTGCGTTAAATTCCGCATAGGGTCAGAACCTTAGGCTAATCATGAATTTTCAATTGATATCAGAGCCTGAACTCGATCCTTGATCCATTAGCTATGGAACATAGTCAACCCTTAAATTATCCGTCATTTTTTGATGGCACAAAATATTTGCATTGAAAGGTTCACGTGAGAGCTTTCCTTAAGTCCTTAGATGAGAGGGTCTGGATGACTTTTGAACACAGGTGGAAACCTCCCGTTGTTGTTGTTGATGGGGTCTCTTCCCCTAAAGATAAAATGATCTGGACTAAGGACGAATTTGATGCTAGCAATCGAAATAACAAGGTTGTTAATGTCATACATGGTGTTGTTTGTTCTGCTGAGTTTAGGAGAATCTCAATGTGTGAGATAGCCAAGGATGCTTGAGACATCCTGCAGACTGTGCATGAGGGCACATTGTCTGTTAAAAATAATAGACTCCAGGATCTTGCTACTAGGTTTGAGGTCGCTAGAATGAAGGATGATGAGACCTTTGATCAATTTTATGCTGAGATTAACGATATCGTTAACTCAAACTTTAACCTAGGTGAGACTATTCCTACCAGTATGATAGTTAGGAAAATCCTTAGATCCCTGCCTGATAAGTTCCTACCAAAAATCACCGCCATCGAGGAAAGCAATGACATTGATCAGCTTAATTTATAAGACCTCGTAGAAAAACTGCAGGTTTGTGAGCAGAAACTTCATGGGCATCTAAAAGCCATAAAATATAGCGATGAAGATCGCCAAGGAAGTTGTTCATGGTTCGTCTAGTGATGAGGATACCCTCACGGATCATGATTTGGCCTTGTTTGTAAAGAAGTTTAGGAAATTTCTTAAGCTGAAGAGTGGCCATAATAGTGACATGGATATGGAGGATATGCCTAGAGAGAGTAGACATAGCATGAGTGAGTCTGGAGAGGATATGGATAGTAGATCATGTGGTGCTCAGTGCTATGAATGTGAAGGATATGGGCACGTTAGATCTGAGTGTCCCACATACCTTAAGGCTAAAGGCAAGAAAACCATGGCACCATCCCTTACTGATTCTGAAGGTGATGATTCTCCTAAAGGCAATTATATAGCCTTTACTGTTATTGTGCATGATGAGAGAGAGAATGAAGTTAATCATGTTGACTCAGAAGTCTCTCTCGATGAGTCTGTTGATGAGGAAAGTCTTCAAGTAGCTTATATTGAACTGTTTAATGAGATTTTAGATATTAAGAAGACTAATATAGAGGTCGGCAAAAGGCTGAAAGCTGTGGAGCTAGAAAAGAATGAAGCTCAAGCTAAATTTGAGCAAAGCCTTTTGATGGTTGATGACCTAGAGGAGAGGAATATATACCTAGTTGATAGGGTTCAAATTTTAGAGGCTGAACTTGAAGATGTTAGAACTCAGTTGTCTGCATTTTCTAGTGGGAATATGAAAGTGGACCGTATATTAGGTATTAGGTTAGAGCCTAACTGTGATAAGGCATCAACATCTAGAGTTGTGCCTAAATATCCTAAACATGACTTAGGTAAGAAGCATGTAGAGTGTAGTCATGTGATTCCTCTATTTGTTCCTCGTCTCGTTCCCCAACCTCGATTTAGAGGTGTTGTGGGTAAACTTCGCTCTCATTTGAGGTTTGTGCATGTGTGCCATCATTGTGGCAAGGCATGACACATTAGGCCTAAGTGCTTCATGTTGCCCAATCAAAGAAGAGGCCTAAGAGTGTGTCTCCTAGATTTGATTCTTTAAATCTAGTTTCTCATGTTTCTGCACTAACAAAACATACACAATTTCTTAGTGAGAAACTTGCTTTGTTGTTTGGGAATACTTAAGTGGAAGAGGTTCCTAGAAAAGTTTGGGCGAGGAAGCAAAATGTCTTCTCATATACTTATGAATGCCTTGATCCTGACAGGCATGATGAGAGTGCACTCCGGTGTAACTCTTCTTAGAAGTTTCATTTTTATTTCCCATTGTATGTGTGTGCGCGTGTGTTTTATTTTTTTGCATGTTTAATTATGTTCTTTCACTGTATATATGTGTGTCTTTTTGTTTTTGTTATATGTCCCTTGGTATATAGGATGGAAATCCGGACATAAATTTCATAGCCGATTCCGAATGGACGGTAGTATGATATGCACTCGGGATACAACTCCACGTAACATTGGATATTGTCAAGACATGTTGTGTCTTTACTTTTGTGTTTAAAACAGAAACATTCAAAAAAAAAAAAAATAGAATTGAAAAAGAACAAAAAATATGTTTTTTTTTTTGGCTTGTGAGAGCATGAATAACATGTGCATGTGATCCTGGTATGTAGGATATATGATTATGCATGTATGATATGCTGTTATTTTTGTTGATACTCTATATGCATATGTGTGTGTGATAAAAACTCTTGGTATATCTTGTGCTTGCAATTCACATACACGATTTTATTTTATCAAGGCTTGGTCACATGCATGAGTTTTCGGAATGACAATCTAATCTCCTTCATGCTTTGTTTGCTCAATAGTGGGACCTTTGACTAGTTGACATTGTGCTATCCCCTTTTTGCAAAAGTAAAAAGAAATATATTTAAAAAAAATGAGACTCAAAAGCAAAAGAGCCAATGTGGCCAAATTCAAAAGATAAAGGTAAAAACCATTCACTCGAAAGATTTGTTAAATATGAGCTCGTGATATTTATGGGGTAAACAATATAGCATGCAACCAATGTTGCTTATTTTCATGTCTTAGTGGTGCTGGGTTTGAACACCATTTTTGTGGACTTGGTTTGTTTAGAGGTGGATTTCTTTGGCTGTGTCCAGCTCATAAAATAAGGTCTTAAGCCTTGATTTGTTGTGCACTTTATTTTTTATGCAAGTGCTTGATATGCTTTAGTGTTTATGTCATATGCATAAGTGTTGTATTTAGCCACTTTTAAAATGATGCATATTGTTTCATGTCATAAACAACTGAATACTGACTGGATATCATTGTATCTGCTTGAAATGTTGTTTCAGTCAGTTTTGAAAGGATTTTTTTTTTGTTTATCTCATTGTGTGCTTGTATATGCTTCATATCACTGCATATCATTTATTTTGCATATCATTGAGTGTCAAAAAGGGGGAGAGTAATATATTAAGGGGAGAGCCTTAGTAATATATTAAGGGGATAGCTTTAATATATGGGAGGGAGTCGTATATTATCTTTTAGATATCTCCGTTTTAGAGGGAGTTCAAATTAAGGGGGAGATGGATATCTACTTGTACATGCATGAGTTTTATACCTGTTTATTTTATACTTGATAATCTCAATGCTTTTCACGGTATATTATTGTTGCGTTCGAGTAACCGTTAGAACGTGACTGCGATCTGAACGCGTTTTGTGCCTTTTTCACTTTAAAAAACCCTAGCTTTTCACTCTACCTATAAATATAACATGTAGCCGCCATCCCCATTAGTTGAAACATATTTCTCTTGAGCCAAAATCTCTCAAAGTTTTCAACTCTCTTTGATTCCACCATTGAAGACTTCTTATCTCATTGTCTTTTTCATTGATGGTGTGAATTCATCTTTGATAAACCTTCAACACAACTTAACCTAAAATTCATAATCATTTAGAGTTATTTAGGAGGAAGTTTGGTAGTCGGAGTTCCGGCATCATTTGTGATACAATCTACTCAGAGACTTCAGAGGTTCTGAAGAAAACTGTGGGTCGCGGGCTTGAGGAGTTGTCTTGAGTTCTTGCAGTATTGAGGTACTTGAGTCGGTGGAGTTGCCACCATAGGTCTTGACCATCGCTGTAAGTTTTTCTCTATATAGTGGATTCAGGTGGTAGCCTATACCCGAAGTGGGTTTTTACTCGTAAGAATTTTCCACTTCATTACCAAAATTATTGTGTTGATTTTGTGTGATTGATTTAATTTGCTGCTTTAATTTATTATTATTGTTTTTATATTTGCAGCATAATTAATTGTTGGATATTGTGGTTGCCTGTTAATTTATCCATAGTAGCAGTTATCAGGACTTGTCTTGTTTATTGCGTTAAATTCCGCATAGGGTCAGAACCTTAGGTTAATCGCGAATTTTCAGCCGGTACCCATACCACTTCTTCTATCTGATGTTGTTACTGAAGCATCCGCATTGACCATTCTGCAATCAACATACTTGTATCTGATTCAGGGATTCTTAGTGCTAAACCATTTGTCTTGTCATTTGTTTGTTGCCTGCTCCAGATTAAACGAGTCCAACAAAGCCTGAATCTGACTATTCTGTGATCTGGGTCCTTGAAAAACCTCTTTATTAATTTCAACATTTGGGTTTTATCAGATTGCTATGACCCATGTGCTTTGAATGCATCTGGTTGTTAGAAGAAGCCATTTTGTTCTTTGAATACTATGGGGATGCGGATTCTTTTTTGTGAATGAATGGTGAATCTAGCTATTTTGTTCAGTTTTTATCTTCAATAAGTTATTTATTATTAAATAATTATATTTAAACAATTTATCAAATATTGTGCTATTTTTATTGAAGATGTAAAAATTATTTTTCTTTTAATATTTAACGGTTTTAATTGCATCATCTATATTATAATATTTGTTGATGGTGATTTTCTACCCCGAGAAACTTTAAAGCCTGAAGAGAGGTAGAAGTGTTTTTACACTTAACAGATGAAAGTCCAAGATCTTCATGAGGATGGGAAGTCAGACAGAGGGATTCCGAGTTCGAGGCGCATGATTACTTGGCAAAGAATCAGTTAAAAGACTGACTCGAGGCGGTCCGTATCTACCGATCGATCTTTATAAAAGAAGCTATGTCTGAATCGATTTGGAGAGCATACTCAGCATTCAGAGCTTCATACCAGACTATGAATCAAACATCATATCAGCATTTGAAATCAGAATTGACTCAACATCGATTACCTCGACATGCCGACCTGGGGACCGTGGTAGAGTTTGCAATATTTTGTGTTTATGTATGAACGACGTAAGCCCTACATGGAAGTTTGAGCCTTCATAAGGCTGATATGATGAGAGCGGATCAAAGGCTTATTTTCTGACACATGGAACATCGTGGGAGTGGTTGAATCGCAAGATGTCACATGGATAGAACATGTAGCATAAGATAAAAGTGGAAATGATGAATTTTTGCCGAAACGATGGTGGTTGTATCATCAGACGGTCAGAGCTACTATTTGTAGAGTAGTTGGGGAAGGAGCATGGGTGACAGTGACATGATAACGTGGCTGACATCACGGGTTGGTGTAACGGTGGATTCGGGAACCTATATAAATGAGTTGATGATTTAGTTTCAAAGGTTGGCTTGTTGGTTAGCAATTTTGATATTTGATATTTTATAAAAGAGCACTTAAAGTTTAGTGATGGAGATAAAGAAAACAGGTCGGCTTGACCCGAGCTTATAATAAAAATTTCATTTATTTGCTCCCGTGGACGTAGATAGGAGCCACTCTCCACCGAACAATGTTAAATCATTTGTCTTCTCTATGATTTTCTGTTTGCTTGCCAACTGCCAAGTTTGCTTGCCAACAATGTTAAATTTCATTTACTTGGAGGAGGTTTGTTTGAGGAATATATTTCCTGAATTATCCCTGAAACGAAAAACAATCGTTAACAATATTCTTACATTTTTTTGTTTGTTATTTTCTAAAGATTCATATAGAAAGATGTAGTTTAAAATGAAGAAAGTTGAAGAGAAAACTTTTGGAAGTTTTTGTTAACATCTTAGTTGAATAGTTTTATTTTTAATTTTTAATCATTTGCAGTATTGAATATTTTGTAATCGCTAATCATGGAGACATACAGTATTGAATATTGTATATCTTGCCTTGAATATTTTGTAATCACTTATCTGATTTGAATTACGAGACGGAATAGGCGAGATATATAGTGGAATGGGATTTGGACGAATTTTTATCATGAAATGTAAAACGGAACGGGATTGAAATTTTTTTTTGTCCCATAAACCAAAACGAGATGAGATTAAGATGGTCAAATTTCGTCCCATACTTACTCATTGTCAAAACCAGCACACTCCAAGCTTGTTTAGTTAACAATGCTGAAAGACACTTAAATCTCTAAATGCTAGCATTGTGACAAACTAAGATCACATCTAGGGATGGCAGTGGGTAGGGTATGGTGCGGGTTTGCCATTACCAAACCCGCACCGCATATATAAATGAATTACCAAACCCGCACCATACCCGTTGTGGGTTTTAATTTTCATTACCAAACCCGCACCGCATATAAAAATAAATTACCAAACCCGCAATGGTACCCAACGGATTTTTTGCGGGTTTTTAAAATATTGAATTATTTTGTGTTCTTAATAATATATATTTTTAATTAAATAATTTATTTTTAATTGCTAGCTGTAGTTTTCACATTTATTTTTCATTTGACATATACAACATACAATGTATGTATATACAGTACATAGATAATATAACGTATGAAAGACTCGGTACCATATGTTTATTTTTTCATATAAACATAATTAAAACGAGTTCTTCATTTCATAATTATAATGATCTAAGTTTTCCAACTCAATCGACAATAAGCTAAAAAGTAATCACCGACTTTTGGTCATATTTATATGCTAAGTGTAATGAAAGTGATGCTTACAAGGCTCAAGTGGTGTAAGTGTAATGAAAAAGTAGGAAAGCTACTGAAGTTGCAGCAAACACTAGCTTATTTTGCTTCTCTCCCTTTTCTGATCATGTGAACTTAATCAAAATTTTTGTATTATAATTTTATTAACAAGTGTGATTAAAAAAAACAATAATAATCATGCAAAAAATCTTCAGTTGGGCAGGTTGCGGGTTGCGGCTGAGTGAGAGTGTGGAACTGTGAATTAATGTTTTAGGTTTAGGTTTTGTTAGTTGTTTTTGTATGAAGGTTTTTTTATATTGTCCTAAAAATATTAATTAATAAAAAATAATATTGCGGGTATGTAAATACCCGCAGCGGATACCCGCATTTTTTTCTTAAATACCAAACCCGCACCGCACCCGCAGCGGGTTTTGCTTTGAATTACCAAACCCGCACCGCACCCACTAATATATTTACCAAATCCTACCCATTGCGGGCGGGTTTTTGCGGGTTTGCGGGTTTGTGGGTAAAATTGCCATCCCTAATCACATCGTTGTGCATGTGATATCGTAATAAGGTGAAAAGTGATTTATTTTCGGGAAAATAAAGAAAATTAGGACAAAAATATTACCATTATATTTCAATTTGTTGACTTCAGCATGACTCCAACAGTGACTTCATCATGCAACATGCAATCCAGCATGCAGAACGCATAAACGCGTTGGCAAAACGTGATGCCAAAACGTGTGCCATTGTAGCACACGTTTTGGCAACTATAAAAAGAGCCTCATAGCCATTTGCAATTTATCCCAAAATCTGTGAGTGAAACAGAGTAATAGAGAGTAAAGAGAGTTGAGAGTTTTTTTGTAGAGCTTTTTTTGTAAAGCTTTGGTTTAAAGCTTTGTA
>SKCR01051767.1:0-37936 GCA_019454045.1 Zanthoxylum bungeanum
GTATTCTATTTCTACGTTCACGTGTATAAAAGTAAATCCTATATCGAAGTTCGCATGCTTTAAAAGTAAGTCATCATAACGGCAAGCCTACAATATCACACAATGAGCATGTTGAATTATCCAAACACAAAGAAAAATAACATTCTAAACATAAACGTAAATTAAATTACTATTGCAAAAAAAAACTAAAATCATGCATAAAGAAATATCATAATCATGCTTAAAAATAAATAACTTATTAGACTAAATCATGCTTAAAACGCAAGGTTGGATGAAACGAAATACGTGTGTCTCTCAAGTGGTACGTGGCATTGTATCCCGAGTGAAAACCGCAATACCGTCCATTCATATTCGGCTACGGAAATTTACGTCCGAGTTTCCATCTGATATACCGCAAGAGAGAACACATATTCCGTTCATCGGAAATCACATCATGCACCAATCCACAATACTCATGCGAAATAAAGTAATAAAATAACTAAAAGTAAAGGATAATAAATATAAAAGGGGTGCCCTCAGGTCTAACCTCTTTCGTCGTCTATCGGAAGTGCGGTACGTGGTCGTCGGAAGGGTTGATGCTCCGCAAACTCCTCTAGTACACTTGTTCAACATTTTCCTTTACTGTTTCACTGTTCGGGCTTTGTTTTACTCCGTTTTATGGCTGTTTCTGGTTGCGGTATTGGCTCACTATTTTGCAGTAAAGCGAGACTGTTTTGGCTTACGGTTTGTGAGTTTTACGGGGCAGTTTCTGATGCAGTTTTGTGATATAAAATCTGGACTGTTTTAGGGTAGATTTTCGGTGATGTTTGGGTGCAGAACTGGACAGTTTTCACGGTAGTTGGAGGGGTCAAAACAGTACAGTTTTTGGGACAGAATGTGCGGCCAAAACTGGACTACTTCAGGGGGGCAGTATTGGCATGAAGTAGTGGGAATGTGTTGAAGGGGGCTGCTACGTGAATGGGCAGGTGGAGTGAGTGGGCTGATGAGTGAAGGCAGGCTGATGAAGTCTATTACATGAGTGGTTTGTGGTGTGAAAGAGGGCAATATTGCGTGAGGCAGTGAGTGGAGTTGGGGCAGTAACGTGAGTGGCTTGTGGTGTGAGGTTAGGTTTTTTTTTTGTGTTTTCGTTTTTGAGAATGAGCTAAGGGTTTCAATGTTGGGTTAAGGCTTCTTTTTATAGGCAACGGAGAGGTAATCCTTGTACGAATAGGGAAAGAATTTGTGTATTATGGGAAATATCTTTTAATTAGGAATGTCTTTTAATTTGATTTGATTTCTTCTCTTTTGATTAGGGATATGATTTGATTTTATTTGATTTCTTCTCTTTTAGTTAGGGATATGATTTGATTTAATTAGGAATGGGATCCATGTGATTTCTTTAATTTAGGAAGGGGATTTGGCTTGATTTATGCATGTGTTTAATGTGTGTTTTGGTAATTTAGAAGGCTATGGGCGTGTACCTTAGGGTTTTTGGCGTGTGGGCTTGGTCCATTTGGTAGACTTGGTGTGTGGCTTAGTGATGTGCGGGTTTGGTGTGTGTCTTGCGGGATTTGGGCTAAGGATGTGTTTTAAAACAGAGATCCAACAAGCAAACCTGAAGCTAAAACAAGCGAATTAAATCCAATAAGATGTCAATTCCTGACTCTTCCATTCCGACGTCTGTTTCCCGCGACTTCCACAATTTAAAGAGATAGTGTCTCCATGTGAGACTCATCATCAGGACTTACATGTAAAAATGCTAGTGCCTATAATATTCTTAACATCAATCTAGTGACCATCACCTGGATTGGCCTGATTGTGACTTCATATGCTCAAAGCGTATGAGACACCAGGTCACGTACATATATTTCAATGTACGAATTTTCGGAGAGTGCTAACAACTTTTAGATCTATCCCAGTAGAGCTTTATTCCTAGAATAAAGGTTGCCTGTCCCAAGTATTCTACGGAGAATTTTCATGAAAGCCAAGCTTTCATCGATTTTAATATGAGAATGTCATTTCCAAGAAATAATATATCATCATTATATAGGACAATCATTGTCAGTGCGCTCCCACTAACCTTCTTATATACACAAGAATCATTTTCGTTTTGAATTAAATCATATACCATTATGATTACATCAAAACCTTAGTTGCAAGAATACAATGCTTGCTTCAATCCATAAATGGATCGACTTAACTTGTAAACCTTGTTTGTATGTTTTTGTTAGGACAAAACCCTCATGATGTTGATAAACATCCTCCGAAAGGTTTCCGTTAAGGAAAGCGATTTTGCGTTCAGCTGTCATATTTCATAAATGAAATATGCAGCAATAGCAAGCATTATCCGAATGGATTTAATCATGGAAAAAGGTGAAAAGGTTTCATCGTAGTCGACACTATGTCGTTGATGATACTCTTTCTGTACAAGCCTAGTTATGCGCATTTCATGTTGCCATCCATGTATGTCTTCCTTGAAGACTCATATAGTACCAATTGGCACAGTGCTTTCTGGTACATCAACCAGTGTCCAAACTTAGTTGGTATACATGGAATCCATTTCGGACTTCATGGCATTTTGCCATAAAAGGAGTCGATACCTTGTATCACTTCCTCATACGTAGTCGGTTCGTCTTCCTTAATAAGATTGACATCTACATGAGGTGAGATCAGAAACCCATACCTCCCAGGTTGTTTTCTGACTCTCTCCGACTTGCGCGGTTCTTGTGTATTCGAAGATTGTGGTACAGTTCCATCCCTGATGAACTGTTTGTGTCCGTGAGGACTCGGTGCCTGGAACAGTACTACAATTTTCATCGATTTTTACTTTCCTCCCACTTACCACTGCATTTAGGAATTCCTCTTAGGAAAACAGCATGGAGAGCAACAATTACATTGTTCTCTTGTGAGTTGTATAAGTACTATACTTTGGTTTCCCTAGGATAACCTACAAATTAGGCACTTCTCCGATTTGGGTTCTAGTTTGGTATCATCCAAACTTTTAGCGTATGCCTAGCATCCCAAATCTTCAGGAATGAGAAATCCAGTTCTTTCCTGTTCATATCTAATTTGAAGTCTGTCTAACAGATTTTCATGGAACCTTATTCAAAATAAGTATTGCATTTTTTAATGTGTATCCTCAGAAGGAAATTGGTAGCTCAGAGCGACTCATCAGCAACCTTAGTATGTCCAACAAAGTTCGGTTTCTCTGCTCAGACACACCATCAAATTGAGGTATTTTGGGAGGTGTCCACTGTGAAAGAATACCATATTCTTTCAAATAATCGAGAAACTTATTGCTTAAGTATTTCCACCACGGTCCAATCATGATGTTTTTATACTATTGCCGGTCTGTTTTTATATTTCTTGTCGAAACTCTTTGAATTACTCAAAAGTTTATGACTTGTGTTTCATAAGATACACATAATCGTAATGCGATGCCACATTCGTAAAGGTTACGAAGTATTCATATTCATCTCTAGCCTAGCTAGACATGGGCCCACTTACGTCACAATGAACGAGGGCTAACAGATCGGTGGCACTTGTACTTTTACCAAGTAAAAGGTGTTTTAGGCACTTTGCCTAATAAACTAGATCCATAGACATCATTTGAATTAGAATCAAATCCGTCCTAGTATCCACTCTTCGAAATTGTGGATATACGAATCTTGTTAATGTGTCACAGACAACAATGTCACTTTTAAGTCTCAATAGATTTATCAAGTTTGAGCTTTTGTTTGTCTTATTATATGTTTGAGATTCATTTATATTCAAAATATAAATACTGTTATTCACATCTAATGTGCTAATCTCAATATCATCTTATAAAACAAAACACTTAGTGTTATAGAATATAAAGGTATACCCGCAACGGGTTAAACTAGATACAAAATAATGTTCTAGTCAACTAGATACATTGTAACAGTTTCCTAATTTAAGTACATGCCCAAATGGCAGTTCCAAAACTTAGGTTTCTATGGCCAAAAGAGCGACTCTCGTCCCGTTTCCAACTCATAGGTCAATCTCACATGAAGTTAGTATCCTGCTAATTAGCAGATCCCGGACATCAGTACATATGTATGTACCACATTCAGTATCAAAAATCCAATTTTTAAAACTAGCAGTTGATATGTTTACGACAAACATACCTGAAGTCGGAGCCTTGCCCGTCTTCATTTCCTTCATGCCTGCCTTTGTCCATACGGCAGTCACGCTTTCAGTGACCCCGTTTGCCACAGTTTAGGCAGACATCTTGGGAAATGTCATTTGTCTTCCCAGAAGACTGTGATGATTTAGCCTTGCCATTTTCTTCACACCCAGAAGCCTTCGGCCAAGCCTTGGCCTTCTGGGATGTCGAATTTACGTAAGATGCACATTGCGCTTCTTGCCCGTTTGTTAGCTCTGGCTCTGTCTCCTTGAGAATAACCATTAACTCTCCAAGAGTTTTCTATTGTAATTAGTACTTCTAAGATCTAAGAATATCTTTATGAAGATCCATCAATTTCAATATTCTACTATAAGGATCTAATCCTTAGTTCTTGCAAAGAAATTAAGGAATCATTGCGGCAAGCATAACAAATTGAGCACTAAAGTTATCATCATCATGAGTCTCCAAAGCTCATGCTCCACTATTTGCTCAACTTCGGGCTCAGGCCCGAGATGTCACTCTATCAAATAAAGTATACTCTCGGCTCCCAGGACTATCCTAAGGTTCTATTCCAATTTGAAAATTAAACCGCCGTAAAGACATTTTACCTAGTATTATTGTTGGTTTTTCTAAGGTCCCAAGATCAAATCAAGACATGAAATTATGTGTGAACACATCAACGGAGGTAGCGGAATACTCACATTGATCGGTAGAGTCGATTTGGAGACGATTCAAGCCAAAAAAACGCACTGCCATGTAAGCCTACTGCATGCAGTCCACTGCCTACAAAAACAGAAAATTAAGTGAAGAAGAAACGGAGCTCCTAGCTTCGTCGGATGGATCCCGTCTCATGGTCGAACCTCCCTACCACCTTCGCAAGACTTGTAAGTGTGCTAGCACTTGATTTCTCACCATGAGAAACCACTCTTGCTTCCCTTTAGCTCACGCCCAAACTAGTTCCAAAACAGTGAACACTTTGCCATGGGCGTGAGAGAGGAGAGAAAATTTGAGAGAGAAGAAGTGTGTTATGTTTTTTAAAATGATTTACCAAAAATCAATTTTATTTATGCCATAATTTATTAAATTAATAATAAAATTATGACACATAACATGCAATGGCTTAGAGTATAAAACACTCAATTTCCATGCAATAATATTGAGTGCATTGTACACAATCTACATGCAATGACATTGAGTACAATGTACACAATCTACATGCAAAGCATTAGAATGACATGTGTCATGTGGGCCCCACACGTTCCCAAATGAAAGTGGGCCCACGTGCACTCACGCGTTCGGGTTCGATATTTCCGAAATACCGAGCTTACGTCGCGACGTTAATTCAATCGAATTTAAATAAATAATCGCCCCCGGCGAAATTATTATTTACGTCGCTAACGAATTAATTCTCAATTAACTCGTTTGCCCGAATTAAAATCTAATTTTAATTCCGCGTCGAAATCTAATTTCGTCTAATACATCGATTAATTCCGAATTAATCGCTCTCTCTCTCTAGACGATATTTTATCCCGGATAAAACATCTCCGTTATTAATCCTAGATTAATTTTCTCTCTCTTCTATATAATCCCAGATTTTTCAAGAGTGCAAGTTGTGCGTCATCGGTGGATTATCGGGAAGCGACCCATGAGATCCCCGGATAAGTTGGCAGTAAATACGGTCGTCGGAGTGCCCGAATCACGTACGTACCAAGTACTACGTTCTACCGATTTACGAGACAAGGTCGACTCCTAGCAAAGCACCAAGTCTTCCCAAGTTCTCCGGACATATTCATCAAAGAATATCTAGATCTGTATCAAGCGTAGTATACAATTGTATTGTGCTATCGGCCCAGTATCGGATAGTCACGTGCTAGGGCTGGGGCTGGATAAGTGTCTGCCCCGTCCGAAACACATATCGGATGTCTGGTAACTAGTCTCTATAATCGGATATTCATGACCTGGTCATAATATCACGATTGGATGCGCATCACTTTAAGAGCACTAATACCGTATCCTGCGTGACATCATCTCCATTATGACTGGAGTGACACTTCCGTCTTGACATCACATCCAATACACTACGATTCTCTGATAAACCCAGAAGAGGTGAACACAGAACCAGTTAAGATCCCCCACCACCAAAACCAAAGTTTACCGATTGTCGTAAGTATTAGCGATGTAAGTCTCAGGTTAAGACTATACACACCTACCTTGATTTCGGCCTCCCATAGACACTAGTCATAATACCAATGGGATTCCGAAGGGTCTATCCAGAGCGAAGCTGTTTCCCGTACCATCGTTGAAACACGACCTCCTATCGCACTTGCACAAGTATCCAATACTTATATATATGAGAACTATGCCGTTGTGCCCTCACAACGCGCACAAGTGCAATACTAGTCTATTCCGCATTATCGATGTCCAGTCTCGATAATACTACGACTAGGGATATTTAATGATTAAACCTTTGGGGACTGATACTGTCTCATATCATTCTCAGTCCAGGAACTAATCATAGGGACCTCTCTTCATTTATATATCTATGGTGATCTAATCACAAACGATGAGAGTGCAATTTCCTTATTACATAGTTAATTTGCTACAACAACACAATGATCTGTGCAAATAGTGACGCTATGGGTCATATTATCCAACAATCTCCCACTTGGCACGTAGCGAGTCACTCAAGTGTCCTACACTCGAACTATGTACAATTCGCTCAAATTGCTGAGGAAAGGTTTTCGTCAGCGGATTTGCTTAATTATCGTCTGACGCGATTTACACGATCATCACATCGCCACGATGTATGATCCGAACGAATCAGATGATACAGAAGTATATATCTGGATCGTCGATGAGACCTTTAATTCCTTAGCCTATGCTGACGCCTAGCTCAGCTGCTAACAGAACTTTATCTAATCTATTAGATTTATTTTCTACCCAGATGGTCTTCTATTGCTGCCTCAGCTGCAGCAATGATCCGCATTTGTTGTTTATTCGGCAACAGTTATCTTGCTAGGAAGATTTCCAGCTCACTGTCCTGTTATTCAAACTTTATAGTACCGCAGTATTTACCGGTTTGGAAACTTGCAGCAGTGATCCCAGTCACTTCAAGTTCTCCATCTCCATAGTTTAAGACAACATCTTTAGTTCTCTCAGATACTAACAGATGTTCTTTAATCTTCAATCCAGTGACTGTCACTTGGATTGACCCGATTGTGACTCCATATGCTCGAAGCGTATGAGACACCAATACAAGTACATTTTAAATGTACAATTTCCCAGAGAGTGTTAACAACTCCAAATCTATCCCAGTAGATCTTTATTCCTGAATAAAGGTTGTTACTCCCCAGAATTCTACGGAGAATTTCTATTGAAAGAATATCTATGAAAGCCAAGCTTTCACCAATTGCTTTATGGGAATTTCACTGTCAGTGCGCTCTCCCACTAACCTCCTTATATACACAAGAATTATTTAGTTTGAATCAAATCATAACCATTATGATTATTTCAAAATAACAGTTCCAAGAACCTTATGCTTGCATCAATCCAAACATGGATCGAATAACCCGCAAACCTGGTTTGTCGGTTATACAAAATCGTCAGGATGTTGTAAGCATCCTCCAAAAGGTTTCCTTTTCAGGAAAGCGATTTTGATTTGTAACTGACATATTTCATCAATGAAATATACAGTTATCAACAAGCATCTTCAAAATGGATTTATCATGGCAACAGGTAAAAAGGTTGAACCGTTATTAACATAATGTTGATAACGCTACCTTTCCGTCAAAAGCCCTGCTTTGTACGTTGGTATGTTGCCTTCCATGTATGTCTTCCTTGAAGACCTTTTAATGTACCATAGGCACAACGCCTTGTGGTACAACAACTAGTATCCAAACATAGTTGTTATACATGGAATCCATTTCGGACTCATGGCACTTTGCCATAACATGGAGTCGATACCTCGTATCACTTCCTCTAAACGTAGTCAGATGGTACACCACCATAAGATTGACATCTTTATGGGGTGAGATCAGAAACCCATACCCTAGGTTGTTTTCTGACTCTATCCGATCTACTAGTTTCTTGTGTATTTGAAGATTAATGGTATAGATTCATCATAGATGAACTGTTTGTGTTCCATTAAGGACTTCGTGCCTTGATCAGTATTACTCCGATTTTCATCGAGTATCACTATCCTCCCACTGACCACTGCATATCGGTATTCCTCTCAGGAAAACCGCATGGTGAGCAACAATTACATTGTTCTCATGTGGGATTTACAAGTACTATATTTAAGGTTTCCCTTAGGATAACTTATATTGGCACTTATCCAATTTGGGTCCTTAGTTTGGTATCATCCAAACGCTATGCCTCGCATACCCAAATTATCAGGAATGAGAAACCTCGTTTCTTCCCTGTTCATATCCTATATGATATCTGTCAAACAGATTTATATGGAACCTTATTCTAAATAAGTTTTGCACTGTTAATACATATCCTGTTGAAGGAAATAGTAGCTCAGAGCGACTCGTGATAAACCTTATTATGTCCAACAAAATTCGGTTTTTGGTTCGGACACACCGTTTAACTAACGTGTCTCGGGAGGAGTCCTCATACGAAAGAATACCGTACTCTTTCATTTACATATGAAACTTACTGCTTAAGTATTTTCCATTACGGTTTTACCGTGGCGGAATAATACTATAGCCGATCTGTTTGTCTACTTCGTGTCGAAACTCTAAAGTTTCCGATCTGTGTTCTTCAAAAGAAACACATAACCACAACGTGATGTCACATCCGTTAAGGTCACGAAATATTCATGTTCACATCTAGCCTAGCTAGATATGGGCCCACTTACTTCACCATGAATAGGGCTAACAGATCGGTGGCCCTTTTACTATTACCAAGTAAATAGTATTTTAGGTATTTTACCTAATAAACTAGATTCGCAGACCTTATTTGAATAGTCAAATCAGTCCTAGTAGTACCCACTCTACAAAAGTGTGGATATACGAGTCTTGTTTAATAAACTAGATTCGTAGACCTTATTTGAATAGTCAAATCAGTCCTAGTACCCACTCTTCAAAAGTGTGGATATACGAGTCTTGTTTAATTGTGTCCCAGACAACAATGCCACAAATAAGTCTCCATTGATCAAATCAATTTGAGCTATTTATTTGTCATTTTATATGTTTGAGATTTTATTTATATTCAAAATATAAATTCTGTTATTTATCTCAGTATCATCTTTATATATTGAAACACTTTAGTGTTCTAGAATATAAAGGTTTTATCCGCAATGGATTAAACACTGATATAGAGATAATGACTCTAGATAAACTAGTTACATTATAACAGTTCCTAATTTAAATACATACCCAAAGGGTAGTTTCTAAACTTAGGTATCTACGGTCGAAACAGCGACTTTCGTCCCGTTTTCCGATTCGCAGAGAAATCTCGGCTTGAAGCCAGTATCCAGCTCACAGCGGATTCTGAACGTCAATACATATATTTTATGTACCACACTAAGTATTTAAAATCCATTTTAATACTAGTAGTGAACATAACTTTGACAAATATTTTAAAGTTAGAGCCTCGCCCTTTCTTTAATTCCTTCGTGTCTTCCATATCCAAATGGTAGTCACTTTGGGATATGTCAATTACCTTTTCAATATTTCACAAACCTTTGGGCAAGCCTTGGTTTTAGAATATCGAAATGATGTGCACCTTGTGCTACATGCCCAATTGCAAATTTTGACTTTTCTCCACTAGAATAGTCAATTAATTCTCCAAGAATTATTAATTGCAATTTTAATACTTTTAAATCTAAAGATAGATTTATTATAAGTATATTAATTAAGCACTAAAGTCATCATCACATAAATCTTCCAAAGACTTTATGCTCTACTATTTGCTTAATTATGGGCTTAGTAATAATAAGTTATTTTATCAAATAAATTAACCTATTATTAATTCCCAATTGAAAATTAAATCATTTAAAACATTTAATCCAATGATTATATATTTTAAATATTCAACCTTTCAATTCTTTACTTGATTTTAATAGTCCAACTATTTAATCAAATTATTAAGGTACTATTATTATAATGATTACAATAATCCAATTATTTAATCAACTATAATTTTAATATTGATTACTATAATCCCATTATAAAATCAACTATCATTTAATTCAATTATATTGATTACTATAATCCAATTATAAAATCAACTATATATTGAATGAGTTTGTATATAGTCCAACTATATATATTTTTAAAACAACATAAAATATTAGTCCGACTAATACTTTTATAAATATGACGAGTAAAATATAAATGAGCGTGTTTAGCGAGTATTCGAACGAATGTTGCAAATTCAATACTTGCCTCCCACTATTTTTCGTCGAGCCTCTAACCCTCTGTGGAGTACTCGGGAAACCGTGTTTCCTAGTGGGCTAGGATCCTATTAAATAACACACAACCCTGACTTTGGCCAATAAAAAGCTGTATGCTATTTAACTAGGTAGATCTCACAGATCAATTGGATCTCATCCAATTCCTAGATCCGGTTAGGTGGACATCCAAGTCCGAAACATATGTATAATGTCAATGTATCCAATACATTTTCCTAACCATATCCTCCGAATCATCTAGGCCATGGCTTTGGCCAAAAACAAACCTAATGATTCCAGTTAAGCAGGACCCATTGACGAGGAAAGTTTCGTAATCAATGTCATTGGACAAAAAGTGATCTGACTTTGGCCAATAAAAATCACGATTTGGACAAGACACCGATATGCAACAAAACTCTCATGATTCAAGTACATCCTTGATTGACAAAGGTCTTGACTTTGGTCAAAAACAAACCAATGCCAACTTCGGATCTTGAACAAGAATCATTCAATGGAAGGAATTTGCTTAATATAATGAGGGATTTTCGCGTGCAAATTGGCTACCAATTTAATTATCTTTGTTAAGGTCTCATCATCATACACCCTTAACATGCATTCTAAATACATAATAAAGCGAGTATGAAATAAAATAATAATGATATGCGGATGGATACTTAACACATTGATCCTAGATCAAATCTCTCCCTTTCTCACTCAAGCTAGCACTTGTACTACTTCTACCCGTTACACTACACTTCTAAAGAAACCTCATATACATAGAGGGGAATAGGTGAGAAGAGAATACAAAGAGAAAGAAGGTGATAAGGCTGGACACGCAGGTCCAATTTAATAAATCGAATTTATTACAACAATTTCTAAAATTGCCCACCCGACTAATATCCATCCGATATACATTATTCATTCAACACAACCACGTATTCACACACATAAGCATGCTATCAATCAATCTAATCAAATTAATTAATCTGATAATTAAGTGATCATCCAATGTTCAAACAACGATTTGATTTTGTTGAGTCAAACTCGTTTTTGCGAATAAGTACTCAAAGTACGAATTCATGAATTAAATTAAACTACATCATTAAATCTAATTTAACATGTATTTAATACTAATTCATTATTCAATTCCAAATTAAATATTACACTTTTATTCAATAAACCTTTTCGATTTAAATTCCAAATCTAATCGTAACGCGTCTCAAAGACCGATTAACGTCCAACGTCAATTCAATTAAAGTCCAATGGGCTTTTGATTGATTTCTTAAGGCGTGGACTTTTGGTCAACTCGGGTCAAACCGATAACCAAAGTCCAATCCGGGATTTACCCCATAAGCCCATAAATCAATCTTGGCCCATTAGGCCCAATTGAACATTAAAGGTTCATTAGTCGCAATTGGGCTTTATGGTTAAGGTTTTGGGCCCAATTGGATCCAATCCACTTGGCCTAAACCAAACTTGATAAATCAAGCCCAATAGGCCCAATACAACTTTAAATTCTAATTTCAAAAATTAGGCCCAATTAATTAAATCCAAAAATCCAATTTTCACAATTTAATTACCAAAAGTGCATTATATGATTAATCAACTAAATCAACATTTTTAAAACACCAAATTAGTCAATTAATCATATTAATTCATTATTACATGTCAAACACACATAATGAAAAATCAAACCCATTTACATGCTTCAATGCTCTCGGCCAAGGAGGGATTTTGTGTCCGATTTGGTTTCGATCCAATCGAACCTACATCGACATCAAATCACCATCCGATTTGATTTCATACACATCCAATGTCACAAAACCAAAAACACCAAGACATTAGGGCATTACACATTCGGCCAAGGTTGAATTTTTGGGGAAAAATCATCCAATGCATTTTTCATAAAATTGATTCCATGTAACATCATTCTATATACATGTAAGCATTCTTATTAATCAAATTTCACAAGAACATGCTTCAATCAATTTCATCACACCATTCGGCCAACATCAATGTTTTGGGGAAAATTATTCCAAATCAATTTTCAACAAATTGGTCCAACCAAAATGCAATAAATCATGTTATAAGCATACTCAAACAAGCAATTTATTCAAATCATGCTCCACAAACATTTACCCAAATTTTAAGCCCTACATTTTTCATGCTTGCAACATTAGCTCTTGATGCCATTGTTGGTTTTTCTAAGGTCCCAAGATCAAATCAAGACATGAAATTATGTGTGAACACATCAACGGAGGTAGCGGAATACTCACATTGATCGGTAGAGTCGATTTGGAGACGATTCAAGCCCAAAAACGCACTGCCATGTAAGCCTACTGCATGCAGTCCACTGCCTACAAAAACAGAAAATTAAGTGAAGAAACGGAGCTCCTAGCTTCGTCGGATGGATCCCGTCTCATGGTCGAACCTCCCTACCACCTTCGCAAGACTTGTAAGTGTGCTAGCACTTGATTTCTCACCATGAGAAACCACTCTTGCTTCCCTTTAGCTCACGCCCAAACTGGTTCCAAACCAGTGAACACTTTGCTCAAATGGGCGTGAGAGAGAGAGAGAAAATTTGAGAGAGAAGAAGTTGTGTTATGTTTTTTAAAATGATTTACCAAAAATCAATTATATTTATGCCATAATTTATTAAATTAATAATAAAATTATGACACAACATGCAATGGCTTAGAGTATAAAACACTCAATTTCCATGCAATAATATTGAGTGCATTGTACACAATCTACATGCATGCATGACATTGAGTACAATGTACACAATCTACATGCAAAGCATTAGAATGACATGTGTCATGTGGGCCCCACACGTTCCCAAATGAAAGTGGGCCCACGTGCACTCACGCGTTCGGGTTCGATATTTCCGAAATACCGAGCTTACGTCGCGACGTTAATTCAATCGAATTTAAATAAATAATCGCCCCCGGCGAAATTATTATTTACGTCGCTAACGAATTAATTCTCAATTAACTCGTTTGCCCGAATTAAAATCTAATTTTAATTCCGCGTCGAAATCTAATTTCGTCTAATACATCGATTAATTCCGAATTAATCGCTCTCTCTCTCTAGACGATATTTTATCCCGGATAAAACATCTCCGTTATTAATCCTAGATTAATTTTCTCTCTCTTCTATATAATCCCAGATTATTCAAGAGTGCAAGTTGTGCGTCATCGGTGGATTATCGGGAAGCGACCCATGAGATCCCCGGATAAGTTGGCAGTAAATACGGTCGTCGGAGTGCCCGAATCACGTACGTACCAAGTACTACGTTCTACCGATTTACGAGACAAGGTCGACTCCTAGCAAAGCACCAAGTCTTCCCAAGTTCTCCGGACATATTCATCAAAGAATATCTAGATCTGTATCAAGCGTAGTATACAATTGTATTGTGCATATCGGCCCAGTATCGGATAATCACGTGCTAGGGCTGGGGCTGGATAAGTGTCTGCCCCGTCCGAAACACATATCGGATGTCTGGTAACTAGTCTCTATAATCGGATATTCATGACCTGGTCATAATATCACGATTGGATGCGCATCACTTTAAGAGCACTAATACCGTATCCTGCGTGACATCATCTCCATTATGACTGGAGTGACACTTCCGTCTTGACATCACATCCAATACACTACGATTCTCTGATAAACCCAGAAGAGGTGAACACAGAACCAGTTAAGATCCCCCACCACCAAAACTAAAGTTTACCGATTGTCGTAAGTATTAGCGATGTAAGTCTCAGGTTAAGACTATACACACCTACCTTGATTTCGGCCTCCCATAGACACCTAGTCATAATACCAATGGGATTCCGAAGGGTCTATCCAGAGCGAAGCTGTTTCCCGTACCATCGTGAAACACGACCTCCTATCGCACTTGCACAAGTATCCAATACTTATATATGAGAGAACTATGCCGTTGTGCCCTCACAACGCGCACAAGTGCAATACTAGTCTATTCCGCATTATCGATGTCCAGTCTCGATAATACTACGACTAGGGATATTTAATGATTAAACCTTTGGGGGCTGATACTGTCTCATATCATTCTCAGTCCAGGAACTAATCATAGGGACCTCTCTTCATTTATATATCTATGGTGATCTAATCACAAACGATGAGAGTGCAATTTCCTTATTACATAGTTAATTTGCTACAACAACACAATGATCTGTGCAAATAGTGACGCTATGGGTCATATTATCCAACAATTATGTCCTTTGACGCTAATCTTTCAGGTCATCTTGATTGCTATAGTCCAACTATCCAATCAATGATTTCAGGTACAATCTAATATAATGATTTCTATAGTCTAACTATATAATCAACTACTATTTGATTGGTTAAATTCAAATATATTGATTACTATAATCCAATTATATAATCAACAATAAATGAAGTAATTTGAATACAGTCCAACTGTTTAATTAAAACAACAATTGAATATTAGTCCAACTAATATATATTTAAATAATTAATGACGAAAAATGAAATGAGCGCGTATTGGCAAGTATCTAAACGAAATTGCAAATTTAACACTTGCCTCCCACTATTTTTCGGTGAGCCTCTAACCCTCTGTGGAGTACTCAGAAAACCTAGTTTCCTAGTGGGCTAGGATCCCGTTAAATAACACACAACCTTGACTTTGGCCAACAAGTTGTATGAAATTTAACTAGGTAGATCTCTAAGATCAATTGGATCGAATCCAATTCCTAAATCCAGCAGGTGGACCTTCAAGTCCGAAACATATGTCCAATATATGCTAATATATCTGATATATTACCTAACATTTTTCCTATGTATCTACTAAGTCTTGGCTTTGGCTCAACAAGCTTAATGAAACCAGTTAGGCGTGACCCATTGATAGTGGGAAAGCTTCGTAATCGAGGCCGATGAACAAGAAGTGAACTTGACTTTGGCTAACAAATCACAACTTGCCCAAGACGTACGATATGGAACAAAGCTTTCATAATTCAAACACATCCGCGATGGACATTGATCTTGACTTTGGCCAACAAACCAATGCCAATCTTGGATCTTGAGAGAGAATCACTCAATGGAAGGAAAAACGTTTAATATAAAATGAGGGTTTTTGTCGCGATTTGGCAACCAATTTATTATATTTAATTAGGTCTCATCATACACCCTTAAACATGCATTCTAAAAGCATAATAAGGCGCGAATAAATAATAATAATATGTGGATGGATATTTAACAAATTATTCCTAGAACAAATCTCTCTCTTTCCTCTCTCCGCTAGCAATATTCATACTTCTACCCAATTACATAATACTTCTAATGAAACCTCATTTACATTGAGGGGAATAGGTGAGAAGAGAAATACAATGAGAAAAGAGGTAATAGGCTGGACACGCAGGTCCAATTTAATAAATTCTAAATTTATTACAATAATTTTCAAAATTGCCCTCACCCTTCTAATATCCATCCGATATAAATTATTCATACATACATCCAAGTATTCACACAAAACATGTTATCAATCAATCTAATCCAATTAATTAATCTTTGATTAGTGACCATCCAATGTTCAAACAACGATTTGATTTGCACGAGTCCAACTCGTTTAAGAATAAATACTAAAAGTGCGTATTCTTGAATTATATCGAAGTACAATTTTAAATCCAATTTAATTTGTATTAAATACTAATTTTTATTTAATTCCAAATTAAATAATTACACTTTATAAATGTGTCTTTACGACTTAGATTCTAAATCTAATCTTAATGGGTCTCAAAGGCCTAATTAACATCCAATGTCAATTTAATTAAAGACCAATGGGCTTTTAATTAATTCATAAGGCATGGGCTTTGGCCAATATGGGTCAAACCCAAATGCCAAGGCCCAATAAAGGAATCACCCTATTTGCCATAAAAATAATTTCGGCTCATTAGGCCCAATTAAATTTAAAATGCCCATTTATTATATTTGGACTTAATGGAATGGTTTTAGGCCCAATTTGGATCCAATCCAATTATCCTAAACCGACTTGGCCCAACCAAGCCCATTAGGCCCAAATACAACAATTTTAGCCCAATTCCAAATTAAGCCTAATTATTTAATTCTAATATTTCAAATATCACAATTTATTTAATTCAAGTGTATAGCCAAAATTAATTATTTAAATTAACATTTCCAAAATACCAATTTACATAATTAATCATGCTTTATAATTTTCAATACATGTCCAACATTATTGAATCAAAATCAAGTCATTAACATGCTATTTAGCTCACGACAATCAAGGGATTTTTATATCAATTTTGATTTCAATCCAATTAAATCACAAACCAATATATCCAAGCATTTTAAACACATCCAATGGCCTAAAATCCAAATCACCATGAGCTATAAGGGCTCTTATAGGTTCGGCCATCATAAGGAAATTATGGAAATAATTTTCTAATCAATTTTTATCCAAATTAATCATGCATAACTCTAAGTTATCATAATCCAAACATAACCAAACACTTAATTTGAAAAAATCATGCTCCAAGTAAAATTACCCAAATTCAAGTATATAAACCCTAATCAATTTCATACTTAAATAGGCTCTGATACCATTGATGGGTTCTCTAAGAACTAGCCAATGATCAATTAAGCATAAAACATGTGTGAATAAACAAAGAAAGATAGCGGAAAGTACTCACTTTGATCGGCTAAGTAGGATGTGGAGATAACAAAAATTCCAACCTTTGTGTAGTGCTCCAAGCTCTCATTTGTTTGTATGTTGAGCTCCAAGTTTTGATTCTTGAATTCCAAACTCATGGGATATGTTTCCCTAACACCTTTGAATGACTCCTTTTGTGTGCTAGCACTTGAGATTTTTGAAGCAAAAATCAAGAACATGAAGCCAAGCTTCACGCCAATTTGAGAGAAAATGGAGGGAGAGTTTCGGCCAAGCCATGGTGGGAGAGAGAAAGAAATGTGTTTTGTGATGTGTTATGTAAAAATATGATTTCCAAAAGTCAAATTACATAATACCAAAATCAAATCTTTGGTATATGTCTTTCACAAATCAAGTTTGTGTGTAAGATAAGTTACCAAAATTCCACCAACTTCTATCAACCAAAAGTTGATAAAGTTAACTAGGTGATGTGACTTGTGTGGGCCCCACTTTAATTCAAAATCCGAGTGGGCCCGCAAACACATTCCGGGCTTGGGTTTGTTAATTCCGAATTAACGAATTTTCCGTTGCGACTTAATGAAATCAAATTTAATTAAATAATAATGCATAGCAAAATTATTATTTAAAGTCGTTTACGAATTAATTCTAAATTAATTCGTTCGCCCGAATTAAAATCCAATTTTAATTTCGTTATGAAATCTAATTTCATTTAATATATCGACTAATTCCAAATTAATCGTTCATTTCTTTTAATTGAAATTTATCCTAGATAAATTATCGCCGTAATTAATAATAGATTAATTTTCTCTCTCTTCTAATTAATCCCAGATTAATTATGTTCGAGTCAAACGTCATCGGTGAATCTTCGGGAAGCGACCCATGAGATCGCTGGATATGTTGGCAGTAAATCCGATCCTCGGACTATCCGAACACGTGCGTACCCGGTACCACGTTCTTACCGATTTACAAGACATGGTTGGCTTCTAGCAAAGCATTGTGCCTACCCAATTCTCCAGAAATATTCATTAAGGAATATATATAATCTATGTCAGGAGTAGTATACGCAGTATTGCGTATTACGATCCAGTATCGGATGTCACATGCTAGGCCTGGGACTGGAATTGTGTCTGTCCCGTACGAAACACATATCAGATCTCTGGTAACTAGTCTCTATAATCGGATAATCATGACATAGTCATATTATCCTGATGACTGCAATACTTAAGAGTACTAGTTCCGTATCCTACGTGATCATCATCTCCATATGACTGAAGTGATACTTCCGTCTTGACATCACACCCAATACACTACGATTCTCAGTATAACCAGAAGAGGCGTACACGGAACCTGTTAAAGCCCCGGACGACCAAAACAAAAGTATATTGACTGTCGCAAGTATTACCGATGCAAGTCTCAGGTTAAGACCAAATACACCTACCCTGATTCGGATTCCCATAGACACATAGTCATACTACCAATGGGATTCCGAGGGGTCTATCCAGAGCGAAGCTGTTTCCGTACCATCGGTAAACAAAACCTCTTATTACACTTGCATGAGTATCTAATACCCAAATATTTGAGAACTATGCTGTTACACTTCCATAACATGCACAAGTGTAATACTAGCCTATTCCGCATTATCGATGTCCATTTTTTATAATACTACGACTAGGGATATTTAAATGATTAAACCTTACGTGGATTAATATTATCTCATATCTTATTAATCTGGTACTAATCATATGAACTTTTATCATTCATATATCCCGGTAATCCAATTACAAATGATAAAAGAGCAATTTCCTTTGTCACATAGTTAATTTGTACAACAACATCATGTTTTGTACAAATAGTGATGTTATGGGTCATAATTGTCCAACAATGACTTCATTAAACTTACTGCCCAACATAGCAATTTCACCCCTATATTAACTTTTTATAATTTGATCATCACTACCAGATTTTCAGCTCAATGAATGCATATCATCATACATTAAATTTAATTAATTTTTTAATCTTATTAAGGTCATCATTTTATCGAACAGTAGGTGTGCGTTATGGCTACACATTATATTTAATACAAACTCTACTCATACACTTCAACATTCATCAAGCCTTCATCAAACCACCATAACAGCCCCTATTTTACTCCACATTGTGAACTCATCATCAATCATCAGCCGTCATTTCACTGTTTATAATTCACTCCTTCTAAGTATATCCAATTCAACCATTATACACAAGCTTTTATATCATAGCATATTCTTTCATTAATTTTCCAATACTTCCTCAAAAAGTCCCACTATGGCCGAACCTAAGTTCTCTCTAAGCTTAACATATTTCTCCATTCAATACCATAACTGCTATCATAAAGAAAACACCCACCAATAATTCCCTTTAGTGGCCGAACCCACTTCTCTTTCATAGATCCAATTCTTCTTCTTCCAATCACATAAACTGCACACTAAAATTTCAAGAACAACCTACTAACAATCCTAGTACCATAAATTCCCATTTAACCAAGGAAATCAACCAACCTAAACAAACCCATTTTGTACATCATCAAGTAAAGCTTAAATTTGCTAATGTAAGTATGATTCCAAAGTTAATTAGTCCCAAAGAAGCAAGAAACTAAATATATTTACCTTGAAAATTCAAAAATCTAAAAGCCCCCAAATTTCCTTCAAGTCTCGGTTATGGATGGAAAACTGTAGGACTTGATTTTAAATTTTTTTCATTGCTCTCCTGCGCCATTGAACTATCACACTTTGCTAATGAGCTTGAGGAAGGATAATGGTGGATGATGGAGGTGGAAATTTCAAGCAGGGGCCTCTGTGTGTGCTAGCTGCGTGAAGTAATGGCAATGGAAGGGGTTGACTGCGTGAAGAATGTTAATGAAAGGGGCTGGCTGCATGAAGGAATAGCAATGGATGAGAAGTTTTGTGACCCATCCAAAGAGAGATGCCTTGATTTAATTTAAAAGGAATTTAAAAGAAAAATCTAGACACAATGGAGAAAATATTAGTGTTCTTACCCAAACTAGCACCTTAAATTAAATAATTGTGATTTCCATTCTATCTGTATATGATTAAGACTAATGATGTCTTGATGTAGTGACAGAAATATAGTTCCTGATTTCCATTCATCTGTATATGATTAAGACTCCCCACCACACATTTCTGTCACTAAATAATTGTGATATGGAGGGCTATCAACCACAAATTAATTGTCAAATTTATCTATAAATTTTAATTGAATTCAGGAAAATCCCATCATCACCGGATCAATCCGAAAAAAATCCAAACCAAATCCAATAAAAACTTTACGGGTTATTACAAACTCAAAAACAGATTTCAAGTGCCGAGACAAAAATTATATCATTATCATAAACATGTTAAAAACAAGTAATCAAATCCTGTGTCAGATCTCTTTTGTAAACATAATAAAAGATAACAATAAACGGTAAATGAAATATATCATAAAAAACTTAAAACGAAAATACAGAATTGCAGGACTGAAACTTAACAGAGACGAGAACCGAAAACTAACGTCAAGACTTATAAAATTCGCAGAAAACACATAGCCTTAGCACATAAAAGTTTATAACGAAAATATAAACAGAGACAGAAACTTAATACATATCTTCTAAACGAAATCATATACAGATGGAATGGAAATCAGGAACACGTGATGCATAAGCAAAAGCTAGGAATCACATGCAGGATACAGAAACCGATATCCTAACAGGAAACATAAACTAGTGTTTGGAAAATCTATGGTCCCGAGGATCGATTAAAGCGATGAAACATAAGTGCGAATACATCAAATAAGTTGTGGAATACTCACAATGATCGGTTGAGGCGATGCGGTGAAGAACAAAACTTTTATGCCCTTTGAAACTCCTCCAAGGCTCACGGCAGTGGGCTGTTTTTGCTCTCCATTTTCGGTCCAAGCTCCAAGTTTTTGGGTGGTGATTCCAAGCTCACAAGTGGGTTTCCCTACCACCTTTGTATGTCTCCAAATGTGTGCTAGCACTTAGGAATTTTTGCCACAAAAATTCCTTAATTTCTCCTTGCCATTCACGGCGAAACCAGTGGAGAGAGGAAGAAAATTCAGCCCCTTGGGCGTGAATGAGAGAAGAGAGAAGAGAGAAATGTGTTGTGTGATGAGTGTTGGTAGTTGGATGAATTTTTGTATCTAATACACAAATATTGAATTCAAAATTCAATTACCAAATTTTTGGCTTTCCAAAAGTCAAAGGCTTTAAGCCATCCAACAACTCCAACAACTTCCATCACTATTCACACAATCTAGTGACAAGTTGTCACATCAATTGATTGACTAGTGATTTGACGCTTGATGTGACTTGCGGGCCGCACTTGAATTCGAAATGCGAGTACGCTCGCAAACACTCCCAGGCTCGGGTTCGCTAATTCCAAATTAACGAATTTTCCGTTGCGACGTAATTAAATAATTATGCCTAGCAAAATTACTATTCACATCGCTAACGAATTAATTCTAAATTAACTCGTTCGCCCGAATTAAAATCCAATTTCAATTCCGCGTCGAAATCCAATTTCGTATAATATATCGAATATATTATTTTATCGATTAATTCCAAATTAATCGTTCTCTCTCTTTAAATAATATTTTATCCCAGATAAAATATCTCCGTAATTAATCCCAGATTAATAAAGTGCGAGTCATACGTCATCGGTGAATCTTCGGGAAGCGACCCATGAGATCCCCGGATATGTTGGCTGTAAATTCGGTCGTCGGACTATCCGAACACGTACGTACCTAGTACTACGTTTGTACCGATTTACAAGACAAGGTTGGCTCCTAGCAAAACGCCATGCCTACCCAATTCTCCAGAAATATCCTTACAAGAATATGTGATCTATATCAGGCGTAATATACGTAGTATTGCGTATTTCGATCCAGTATCGGATGTCACATGCTAGGCCTGGGGCTGGAATTATGTCTGCCCCGTACGAAGCACATATCGGATCTCTGTCAACTAGTCTCTATAATCGGATAATCATGACCTAGTCATATTATCCCGATGACTGCAGTACATAAGAGAACCAGTTCCGTATCCCGCGTGATCATCATCTCCACTATGACTGGAGTGATACTTCCATCTTGACATCACACCCAACACACTATGATTCTCAATATACCCAGCAGAGGCGTACACAGAACCTGTTAAAGCCATGGATGACCTAAACCAAAGTACATTGATTGTCGCAAGTATTAGCGGTGCAAGTCTCAGATTAAGACCAAATACAACTACCCTGGTTTCAGACTTCCATAGACACATAGTCATACTACCAATGGAATTCCGAGGGGTCTATCCAGAGCGAAGCTGTTTTCCGTACCATCGGTAAAACACAACCTCATACTACACTTGCATGAGTATCCTATACCCAAATATATGAGAACTATGCCGTTATGCCCTCACAACGCGCACAAGTGTAATACTAGTATTTTACGCATTATCGATGTCCAATCTCGATAATACTCTGACTAGGGATATTTAATGATTAAACCTTCGTGGATTTATACTGTCTCATATCATCTCAATCCAGGAACTAATTATATGGACCTTTCATCATTTATACATCTCGGTGATCTAATCACAAATGATAAAAGAGCAATTTCCTTTGTCACATAGTTAATTTGTACAATAACATCATGATCTGTACAAATAGTGACGCTATGGGTCATAATTGTCCAACAACTATAGCATAGGCCTAATATAAAAAACTGACAACAATATCCACATACTGAAACTGATAACTAATATAATAAACTTGAGACGGAATTCGGAAGTTACATTACAAATGTATACAATGAGATATCATATAACATATACAGAAAACCCATAACATTCAAAATATCCATAACTATACCAAACCACCCAATCCCATGACTACTTCCATCCCAAACCCTTGGTGGTTTGGACCTAATCTATTCTATACATGATTAGTATCACCAACTAACTATCCAAGCGTAGTTATTAATCTATAATGAACAATCTTGAAATATTATCATGGACGTAAACTACGAAGCATGCAAGTATCTTGAACTAAAAATATACATGATTGAGGAATAAGCTATACATAACATAAACCAAGGGACAAGCTAAAAACATGAACTAGTTTTCTTAAGCTAAGCCATTGACTAAAAAAATATAATCTGAAATCATGTCATATTTACTAATTATACATTAAAATACATAGTGTACCAATTGACTTAAGTCACACATCATAACTTACGACCAAAAGACACATATTAGAATCACAAATATAGAATGCATATGCAGATTGAAAACTTAATGCATACATGTAATTCATAATTACAAAACATATACATGAAACTTATTTCTATAGTTCACCTTAATCATATATTAACACAAGATCATAATTCACACTTTCAAACTAAACAATATCCCTTTAAAAGACAATCAACTTGAATTTAATTATAGACCATACATTTTTTTGATTTCATATGATAATTATAATACGTGGTAATCCACCACGAACTTAGTCATCCTTGTATACCATTTAAGTATTCCATGCAATATTATTCTTTCATGGTTTCACAAGTCCCAATATATCTATCATATTCAACGAATCCTACTCCTATAAGTATTTATATTATCTTTCCTTCCCTAGCACATGACAACATACATTGACACACACTAACAACATCTATACTTCCAACTTATTCATATTACAAACATACATGCTCCACTATCCATACACATGTTAAACACTATTTTAGCAAGAATCCAACACAAACTATTAATATAACTAATGCACAACAATTTAGTATGTTACTAGACTTCAAATACATGCTTTATAACATTACTACTAATGTAGCTTTTCCTCCAACAAAACATACATTATGGACATAACCTCACTAGGCCATAACTTATAGTTGAAACATTATCAAATCAATCATTTTCATCCCTTACAATCTTCACAGGTCTCAACCATGCCAACGAAAGTGTCATTTCCAAGTTCAACAACATAACCAATATCATGGCATTACATACATTGGCCGCCAAACAATCCAAATTACAATGAAATCAAGCCCCCATGCCCTCTTCATATTCGGCCAAAACCTATATTAACCCATTACCAAAATTCATCAAATCTAACATAACTAACATCAATTCATTTTATAGAATCACATGCCATACTTTCCACACATCAAAACACACTAACTAAGCCTCCAAAACTAATACACCATTTAGCCAAAAATGACCCCACTCGACATTTGGGGTTTTTGATAAATAAAGCATAACTCAAGTTACAATCTTTTGAACACTTCAATAACCAACATTCCATGTTTGTTCATGCCAACTAAAGGCCTTAGAACGTGAAATTTTCCTAGATTCGAAAATTGATCTTATTAAAATTACATGCTTGATTCAAAATTTGAGAGAAGATGAGTGTTGGGACTTACTTGCATTGCTTAGATCTCTTTCTCCTCCAAAAATTTTTATGTATCGCGAGAAGAAAGACAATTTTTCATTTCTTATTTATAAAAGAAAACGTGAAATGAAGATAACCATGGAGATGATGAATAGTAGATGGCTTTTATAGCATGAAGGGCTGATTTTTTGTTACAAGGAGTGGCTTAAGCCATGTCACATGTCTCAAACTTTAATTCAAAATCGTTGGTTACTGTTCACCACCTAAAGAAATGTATTTTTTACCTTGTTCTGACCCGAATTTGGGAAAACGTTCAATAAGAAAGTTGTATGTATTGGTATTAGGTTTTCAACGCCATTAAAATCACTGAAATTAGACTTAGGAAGAAAAAGTTAGAATGAGTAGTGAAATTTATCTGTGACTCAGTTAACTTGACAAAGAAAGGATTTGAACTGAAAATTCACCCTGACTCTCCGTGCGGGGTTTCTAAGATTTCTAAACTACTAAAACATGATTATATGATTATGTATCATGCATGAATAATTACCTGTACCAGACATGTCTTAAATATCTGAGGTGTTTGTTGGATAATTATGACCCATAGCATCACTATTTGTACAAAACATGGTGTTGTTGTACAAATTAACTATGTGACAAAAGAAATTGCTCTTTTATCATTTGTAATTGGATTACCGGGATTTATAAACGATAAAATTCCATATGATTAGTACCAGATTAATAAGATATGAGACAATATTAATCCACGTAAAGTTTAATCATTAAATATCCCTAGTCGTAGTATTATCGAGACTGGACATCGATAATGCGGAATAGGCTAGTATTACACTTGTGCGCGTTATGGAAGCTTAACGACATAGTTCTCATATATTTGGGTATTGGATACTCATGCAAGTGTAATAGGAGGTTCTGTTTACCGATGGTACGGAAACAGCTTCGCTCTGGATAGACCCATCATAATCCCATTGGTAGTATGACTATGTGTCTATGGGAATCCGAATCAGGGTAGTTGTATATGGTCTTAACCTGAGACTTGCATCGCTAATACTTGAGAAAATCAGTATACTTTGGTTTTGGTCGTCCAGGGCTTTAACAGGTTCTGTGTACACCTCTTCTGGGTATACTGAGAATCGTAGTGTATTGGGTGTCATGTCAAGATGGAAGTATCACTTGAGTCATATGGAGATGATGATCACGCATGGATACATAACTGGTACTCTAAAGTGCTATAGCCATCGGGTAAGTATGACTAGGTCATGACTTTCCGATCATAAAGAGACTAGTTGCTAGTGATCCGATATATGCTTCGTACGGGGTAGACACAACTCAAGCCCCATGCCTAGCATGTGACATCCGATACTGGATCGTAATATGTAATACTATGTATACTACGCCTGTCAAAGATCTTGTATTCCTTAAAAGATTATTTCTTGAGAATTGGGTAGGCACGGTGTTTTGCTAGAAGCCAACCATGTCTTGTAAATCGATAAGAACGTTGTACCGGGTAAGCACGTATTCGGATAGTCCGATGACTGTATTTACTGCCAACATATCCAGGGATCTCTTGGGTCGCCTCCCAAAGATTCACCGATGATATTTGACTCGAACAAAATTAATCTGGCATTAATTATAAGAAAGAGAAAATTAATCTAGGATCAATTACAACAAGAATTAATCAGGATTAATTCGACTAGAAGAGAGAAAGCGAATAATTTGGAATTAATCGGTAAAATAAATTTAATAGTTAAATTGGATTTTTCTTTTTAATTTTTTTGATTGGGCTAAAATAATATATTGGATATATTAAATGAAATTAGATTTCAAAGCGGAATTAAAATTGGATTTTAATTCGGGCGAAAGAATTAATTTAGAATTAATTCGCAAGCGACGTTTCGTAATAATTTTGCTAGGCATTATTATTTAATTAAATTAGATTTAATTATCTCACAACGGAAAATTCTTTTAATTCGGAATTAAATGAACCCGGGCCCGAGCGAAGATGCGTGTTGAGTTAGCCGACTTAAATTCGGAATTTAAAAGTGGTGGGACCCACTTCACTTACATCATTTGTTTGACTAATGATGGAAGTGGTTAGGCTTGGTTTTAGATTTGATTTGTTGAAAGATAAGCTTAGCTTTGCTTTAAAACACTCAAGCCAAAACCAACACTCAACCTTAATATAAAAGACTTGTTGACTTTGGAATTTAACATACTTTTCACTATTCACACACGAATCACGCTTAGAGATCATTGGCATGTCTAGGACACTAACAGTGTTACACAAGGGCAACCATATATATATCAATTCATCATTCATTAACAAGGACTCATATGTTAGACATATCGCACAACACATTTCAAATCCATCGAATATTGACAAATATCTAATACAACGAGAAATGTCATTACCATAAATCACATCAATAACATAATTCTAGCTTACTTTGTTTTTTGTATACTCATGACATAGGATTCTGAGTATTGTTATACCAAATCACCCAAACCCATGGTTGTAACCAACCCAAACCCGTGGTGGTCGATACAATTAAACTTATACGTATATTTCCTATACAGAAAAAGAAGCAAAAAAAAATTATATATCATGTATTCATTGCATGGTTTACTTACCTGATCTTAGGAACACTCATGATCTAAGTCAAATCTACCAAAATAAACAGAAATAAGCGGTTAGAATCAGTATTACACACAATTCTTGACTTAATAATAACAAACTTTCAGGTCTCATTGGAACACCTAAATTAAGTATGTTTTCAAGTATTTCAATTTCATTACTCTCAATACATCTAACATTACAAAACTATCAAATCAGATGCCTTTTTTTTACTCAAAACTCCTCCGAAAAGTCCAAAATCATTACCAACGGATTCAGAACCTTTCGGATCTATCATAATCCTCCCAAAAGTTATCAATTACACCTATTATATTATAATATATCATTCCAGGACTATCATATAACTTAAATTCTTGAATTATATGTTTTCAAAAAATCTTTCATAAAATCCTCTAAACCTTTCTAGATTCATTTAAACACAATCATATCGAATATTTAACTCATATCGAATATTATATTAATCAAAGTAGAAATACATGCGGAACCCGGATTTATCGGAAACTCGCTTTACTTATCGGATAGATCCAATTCAATCCGAGTTCGCTTGGATTCTACTAATAGCTTATATTCAATATATTCTAGTACAATCAATTCAATGCACATCAATACAATACTCTACGAATACACAGAGAGCATCTGGATATAATAAGATAATTCTGAGGGTACCGGCAGACTCTCTACTCCCCCATGAACGCGTAGGAATTGACGGATTTGAATCAGAGTACCCAAGAAAATGAGTCACTATTCATCTGAATCTTACTCTTTCGATTCACGTGAAACCGAGCATGGTTTAATAAAATCGATAATGCTTAGCTGAAATACTCTATGGCCACCTTAGGCCTACCGTTGACCACCCATCGATGGATAGTGGCTAGGCGTACCTAGGGTCGTTGTCACGCCAGCCGACAGAGGCCAAATAGCCGGCCGATAAGATCTTCTCCCTCTCACACGAAGTGGGCATGTTTTGGGTTCCAAATGAAAATTTTGGAAACTTATAGGTTATATAATAAACTTTCTGAAAATTTTATCTTGGCCCCATGAAATTGCACTTTGGCCTTTATTCATGGGTTCTTTAGGAAATTCCCAAAATTGAGGCCATTCGGAAGGAAAATTATTCTTCTTTGAAAGACCTTTCCAACAGATTAAAGATTAGCTCAATCAGAGTTTATTTGCTATTCTTATAGAAGAAATAATAAACTTTCTCCGTATAAAAAATATCTGAAAATACCCGTAACAAAGTATTTCGAATAACGCGATTTATAATGTAAAAAAAATATAATTTTAAAATATTCCAATATTTTTTTCAATAATAAACTCTTATTCTCCAACATTGTCTCGTTCTTAGACCTAAATTTCAATAAGAAAATCTTTCAGGATTGTTCTAAAAATTTTGGATATTACAACGTTTTCTTGAGAAATTAAAAATATTCATAAATGTCAATTCCAAGATTGGGAACAAGTGACTTTGATTCCAAACTTTGGTGAAGCTTATAATATGAATTGAAATAGATGTATTCTTAAAGATCACTAATTTCATTAGTGAAAAGTTTTGGAGAATTGATGCTCTATGGTCAGGCTTCCAGTAGGTCAGGCTTTTCCGTTCTTAGTTGATGTTAAGTCTTGTTGATTATCTCTACACCACTAAAAAATTATGACAATGTCACTATACCACTCAACCTTTTTATTTTGTATCAAGAATCACTACAATATAAAATAGTATTAGAGGCAAAATAGTCTTTTTATAAATATATTTTAACTAATTCTGACGCCGTTAATGGAAAAGTGGTTGGTTGATACTAAATAGAAAATATGTGTTACAGTGTCATTGTTAGAAAAATTTTGTTGTGATATGTATTTTAAGTTTTCTCATCGCGCTACATGACACTTGATCTTTATAATTAATTTTTTATTTATAATTTCTTAAATAAAAAATTCTCTAAAATTGTTTTTTTTTTAAAAATTATAAATTAAAATAATAAATTATTAAAATAAGAAATATATTATAATAAGAATACATATTATGATCTCTCTGTAACATCCTTCTCCAGGAGATGCTACCGGCAGGGAATAGGCCACCATATCCCCCCTTAGCCTATGACTTTCTAACTCTGATCAACTCTACTAATCTTATCTTAAACATGATCTCATACTTCGGACCATAGCGTAACTCAATAACACATGATCCACTTTAACATTCATAACTATATACTCAAAATACCATAGTTTTAAAACCATGTTATGGACACTTTAACATATAAAACATAAAATCTTGATTGTACTATTCTCTAATATAAAACTTCACTTTGACTCTGACTGTCAATGTTTCTAGCTTGACCTGGTGGACTCAACACCCCTAGTGACCACCATCAGTATCCATCCTCCCAAGCTCATCCTATGGGTAACCTGCAAATAAAGAAACTGGGAGTGGTGAGGGGTTAGATCGTTTGAATGATCTAGTGAGTGGATATTTAAAAACAAAAACTAACTCTTTCTGAAAATTCATGGTTCTAAAAACCGAAATCCTCACGGAAAACTTTTTTTTTTCTGAAATCTCTTTCTTATCTGAACACTCAACTCTTCTGAAAAACTTTTCTGAAAACTCTTTTATAAAACTCATCTCTCTGAAAAATCTAATTCTAGAAATCCATTTCTGTAAAATTCGTATCTGAAAATTCTTCATCTGAGAAATTTATATCTGTATATCTGGCATATGGGGGCGTTACGTATCGCCGTCCCCCCATATGCAAAATCTGGCGCTTAGGGTCGTCCCCCCGTATGAAAATATCTGGTGGTCTTGGGGCATTACTGTTGGGAAGCAGCCGCAGGTGCGCAGCGGAAAATAAATAATTAAAATTATTATGCCCCTTTCCCTTTGCCCAAGACCCATTTGTTTTGATTATTCTACAAGCCTAGGCATGTTACTATATATTCTAAGCATAAAACTCATAAAACATGCAAAGAACATAAACCTAAACATGCTAATTATCATAAGAACTCTAATAAAATAAAGAAAGAAAAAGAATTACTTGAACCGTAGACTCCTCATGTCCTCTCTCCAATCTACAAGTTTTTTTCGAACTCAGCGAGCTCTTCCACTTTACAAAGAGCCACCCAAGTGTGTGACCTCCAAAGATGCACACACCAAAGCCAAAACTTAACGGCAAGACTACGCCTTGAGTGCACAGGTATTTTGCCCTTGGTGCTAGCCTAGGCAAATACCTCAAAACTTTTAACTCGAGGTTCCTTAGTCAATTAGACTTAAGGATCCTCAAAATCAGTGGCTTACTCTTAAAACTTTAGAGTTGCTCACTTATATAAACCCAAGATTTGAAAGGTTGGTGTAAAGATTTTTGAAGAATTCTTTGGGTTTATATAGTGCTCCAAAGACAACAAAATTAATTAAGAATCCGATGTGGGATAAAAGCCAATTTAATCTTAGCCATTGGATCTTAATTAGTGGTTTAATGAAATTATAAAACCCTAATAAGAGTTTGGGCCGAATTGGAATTCAAAATAAATAACAAAATAAATAAAAAAATTTACTATTCTCGCGGTACTATTCATGCATTACTATTCATGTGAATAGTAATTTTTTTTTTTTATCTATTTATTCCAATTCCCAAAGTGCCCCTATCATCATTCACCAATCCCTACGCCACTATGGAACCTCATAAATGATATTTTCAATAATTAAACACATTGAACCATTTATGAACAATTCCTACAGCAATCATATATGCTGTTAAATATGTATTGTGCACTGTTAACAATTGATTTTGACTTTGTTGTGTGTGACCTTTTGGGTTCCCCTCAAGTTGGACCTGAAATGAATTGTGATAATTTAATCGAACATAAATTATCCTCCGATCAGATGGTCGTTCGATTTCAATGACTAAGGTTGATATCTAACAACATGCCAATTCCCCTAAATGAGAAGGAAAGATATATATACCCATTCAGTATGCGATTTACATATGATACGGTCCCTCGCCTCACTGTATCCCCACCTATTGACCTAGGGTATGGAAATTGTCTACCCATATGGTCAAAGGTATGATGTTGATAGTGTCATGAATCGTGCTAACCCAAGAATGTCACATGATTCTTCCGCTGTGGACACAATCTCAAGCACTGATCACACATATCAACCCGTGAACTGGAATACCACTCTTATAAGAAAATATTATTTGAGAGAGTGGTGATTCCCTGTTGTATCTTTACAAACTTCATGTGTTTCAACAAATGACCCAATCATAGCTTATGACCGGATATTTTGAACCGGGGAGGGAGAATGTCAAAGTTATTTGATCCAAAAATAAGATTGTAAAGACCTCAAGTCTAAGGACTAGTCATATAATCGATACAAGAAAGTTCTCACAGACACATGGGATAAACACTCCATATGAAAACTTTCGTCGATCAGTTTGATGGACACGAGCAACTCATACATCCATGTGATACACCAAGCGGATGAATCTCTGCTAGTAGCCTATGAGATCGGCTACCCCACTTTAGGGCGGATCATATCATCATGCTAGTCTCTCCGCTTTGTGAACACCCAGATTATTCACAAAACTATGACTAGGAACATTTAAGAGTAATGATTCTCATAAGGCATGGAAGCCATCATCTTATTACTCCAAGGGCTTTATTACAGTGTTGAATGATTCATATAAGTTATGTAAGACACGTATAATAAATATTTCTATTTTATTAATTAATGAAAATATTACAAATACATGTACATATATCTCACCCACAAATTGGGTATAGGGCATATCTATAACAATCTCCCACTTGCACTATAGCCAACTAGTATGAATCTGGACACCATACTCTCGGGTGTGCCTATCATGCTTTTGTTGAGTCAGCCTTTTAGTCAGAGAATCTGCAAGATTATCTTCTATGGGTATTTTCTCTATAATAACTTCTTTTCTCTCAAAAATTTCCATAATAAGATGAAATCGCCTGTGTACACATGCTTGGATTTCTGGCGGGACCTTGGTTCCTTTGATTGAGCAATGGCGCCCGTGTTGTCACAGTACATCGTGATGTCATTCTTTATCGCGGAAGAACTTCTAGTTCTGTGATGAACTTCTTTATCCAGACTGCTTCTTTAGCTGCCTCAGATGTTGTAATATACTCGGCTTCAGGGGTGGAGTCCACTGTAGTTGACTACTTTGAGCTTTTCCAACTTACAACACCGCCATTCAAAGTAAACAGATATCCTGTTTGCGATCTGCTATCATCCTTATCGGTCTGAAAGCTCGTATCACAGTTACCAATGAATTTCATCTCAGAGCAATCTCCGTATGTTAAAAACACATCCTTAGTTCTTCTCAGATACTTGAGGATTGTTTTGACAGCTGCCTAGTGTTGCTCACCAGGATTTTCCTGATACCTGCTCATTATGCTAAGAGCGTAAGAGACATCAGGTCTTGTGTATAGCATGGCGTACATGATCGAACATATTGCTGAAGCATAATGGATCCTACTCATACGCTCTCTATCTGAAGGAGTATGTGGACATTGCTCATTAGATAATTTGATTCCATGACAAGTAGGTAAATTACCTATTTTGGAATCTTCCATTTTGAATCTTTTCAAAACGTTATCTATGTACGTAGATTGAGAAAGTCCTAACAACCTCTTAGATCTATCACGGTAGATCTTAATGCCGAGGATGTAGGCTGCTTCTCCCAAATCATTCATGGAGAAATTCTGAGATAACCATTGGTTGGTGGCTTGCATCATGGGAATATCATTCCTGATGATTAATATGTCATCGACATATAATACAAGAAATACAACAGCACTCCCACTACTTTTCCTGTAAACACAAGGCTCGTCTACATTTTTGATGATGTCAAATTCTTTGATTGTCTCATCAAATCGTATATTCCAACTTATGGATGCTTGCTTGAGTCCATAAATGGATCGTTTAAGCTTGCATACTTTATTATGATCATCCTTAGTTGCAAACCCCTCAGGTTGTGTCATATAGAATTCCTCTAGGAGGTTCCCATTAAGGAAAGCTTTTTTGACATCCATATGCCAAATCTCATAATCAAAGTATGCAGCTAGTGCCAGTAAAATTCGAATGGACTTTATCATTGCAACAGGCGAGAAGGTTTCCTCATAGTCAATTCCTTGGATTTGTCTATAACGTTTCGCCACCAACCTAGCCTTATAGGTTTGGATGTTGCCTTTTGCATTAGTTTTACGCTTGTAAATCCACTTGCAGCCAATGGGTTTTATCCCTTCAGGTGCATCTACCAAGTCCCAAACTTGATTCTTATACATAGAGTCTATTTCGGATTTCATGGCCTCAAGCCACTTGACTGAATCAATTTCATGCATTGCTTCGTCATAACTGGTGGGATCGTCATTATCAATGACCTGATCATGTCCTCATCAATATGGAAACCATATCTTTCAGGCTCATGTCTTTCCCTACCATACCTTCTGATTTCATAACCTTGTGGTTGTTCAGTCGCTGCCCTTTTGAGGGGCCTGGAGTTTAGTTCTATGTTAGTTTGTTCTTCTCGTACCTCATCGTGGTAAAGTCTACTCCCACTATATTTTTTTTGAAGGAATTCATTCTCTAGAAATTTAGCATTTCGTGAGCCAAATGTTCTTTGTTCATTTGGGACGTAGAACATGTAAGCTCTTGAGTTCAAGACATATCCTACAAACTTACATTTAACTGCCCTATCATCCAATTTGTTAGTTTGTGTGAGCTTGACATATGCGTCACATCCCCAACTCTTAGATAACTAAGACTAAGACGTTTCCCAGACCATAACTCATATGGTGTTTGACTGACAGTCTTGGAAGGAAATTGGTTTAGTAGTAGTGTTGCAGTTTCTAAAGCAAGACCCCAAAATGAAAGGGTAGATCTGTCCTGGCATCATTGATCGGACCATATCATAATGTCATAATAATTTATTCTCCTTTCTAGCCCCCATTATGCTGTGGAGTTCCCGGAGGAGTCCACTGGGAAACAATGCCATTTTCTCTCAAGTAATCTTGAAATTCGTTGCTTAAGTATTCACACCACCTCGGTCAGACCTTAGTGACTTAATACTTTTATTAAGCTGGTTTTCTACTTCAGCTTTGAAGTCTTTGAATTTCTCAAAGGCTTCATATTTGTACCGCATAAGGTACACATACCCATATCGCGAATGATCATCGATAAAGGTAATAAAGTAGGAGAATCCACCTCTAGCGGTGACTGACGTTGGTCCGCATAAATCATAGTGTATGAGTTCTAATGTCTCCGCTGCAAGCTGTCATTTACATTTAAAGGGTAATTTGGTCATTTTACCAAGTAAACAAGACTCACAAGTTCCATAAGGTTTATATTTGAAGGGTTTGAAATACCCATCCTTATGTAGCTTAGTTAGTCTTGTTTCATTGATATGACCTAAGCGACTGTGCCATAGAAGTGATTCATTGAGATTATTCGAGTTAACGTTGTATATATTAGATGTTAACATTCTTTGTTAGTTTGTAAGACATAGATACCATTATTCAAAATACCATCTCCATATTTTATTTCATTGAAATAAATAGAACATTCATTACAACTTATTAGGCATGAAAAGCCTTTATTACATAAAGAAGAAATTGAAATGATGTTCTTTACTAGAGAAGGTACATAAACACAATCTTCTAAGTCTAAAACTAAACCATTCGGAAAAACTAATGAATAAGTCCCCAAGCCAATGCAGCCAGTTTTGCTCCATTACCCATGCGTAAGTCAACCTCCCCATGACGGAGTCTCCCACTGTTTCTCAGGCCCTGCACATTGTTACACAAGTGAGTCCCACAACCGGTGTCAAACACTCAAGTAGAAGGTTCAGAGTTTTGAGAATATAGTTCAATCATATACAACATACCTGAAGCATTGGGCTTCTGGGCCTCTTGGGCTTCCTTAGCTTCCTTGGCTTTCAAGGATCTGCAGTATTTCTTCCAATGACCATTTTTTCCACAAAAGAAACATTTCCCCTTTTCCCTTTTTCTTCTCCACCTTAACATTGGGATTTAGGTGATCTGGAGCCTTGGCCTTGCCCTTATTTTTCTTTGGGCCTCGTGGCTTCAGGTCAGTACCCGTAAGCATTACAGAGGTTTTAAGCTTGATTTCAAGTCATTCTCTGCTTGCTTTATCAGATTGTGCAATTATGCTAAAGTAGCTTCTTTATCAGACATATGAAACTGCATAATAAAGTTAGAGAATTCTTTTGGTAAGGACTGAAGAATTAGATCCTGAAATATCTCATGATCCATGATGAACCCAAGGTTGACCAATTTTTCAATGTGGCCAATCATCTTAAGCATATGTCCACTAACAGATCCTTCCTTATACCTTGTTTAGAATAAGGCACATGACACTTGGAATCTCACGGTTTGAATGGAAGTTGCATACAACTCCTTCAAGTGAAAGATGATGGTTCGTCCGACATAGAGCCAAGCATTATGAAAATTGCTTGCTCATCATCATTGACGTGTTTCTTCCAAGCATCGAATGTATTTGGGTAAGCATCTTCTACGGGTTCAGGGGAAACGGTCTTTCAAGAACATAGAAAATCTTTTCTTGTCGTAAGACAATTTTAATATTTCTAAACCTGTCATTGTAGTTGTCCCATTTGAGCTTATGCTAATCAAGGATGGAACGAAGTGATACTCTGTTTGACATTTGAATGTTTGTGAAATATTTTAACCCACCTGTTAAGAGAGAATGTTAAAATTAGGAATATGTTTTTCATTAATGTTTCATAATAACATGGCTTTTAATATTATGAATTTGTTCCCACTCAATTGTTTTAAAATTTTAAGCAAATCGCATCAACCCCAATATGATGGATTTCTTGTGGGATGGGATCCCATATCATCATTTCATAACTCCGACTAGGGCCGGCCGTTATAAAATACGATAATTAGGTAGGTTCCCAACCAATTTATGATATATAAATCACAATTCCTTGATCATTGGGTTGGGCAATCAAACATGCCATAGCTTATGCTAGTCCTCGTGGACACCCAATCTTTGCCACTAAGTTATAAGACCACGCCTAAGGGTCGTTGCGTCTTATGACTCAGAAAATTCAAACCATTGTCAATAGTACGATTTAGGGACAAATTGGTATTGGTTAGTCTGGTAAAGCCTAGTCCTGCCAATACGGTTTAAGCTTTTTTGGTCTATACTTTACAATGGGGGCAAATTTTAGACATAAATTATTATTGAGGATTTTAGCAAGTTTAAGTGAATAACTGTCAAATGGATTCCTCCATTGAAAATTCCCCAGAGGGAGGGTGGAGCGAACTCTCTTAGATACCCTTACCTCTTAGGCTCTTATCGCCTTGGTGACAGGAATAAACAATAGATCCTCTAAATTAGTCCAACACTTTAAATATGTTTTAAGGTAAGCTTTGAGTAAATGATTATCTAGATGTCTTCACAGCTTTTCCTTTTGGCTATAAAAAGGTAGTGAGTGAAGGAAGACACCAAATCATTATCTAACTCTAGTAATACCTATGGTTAAATAACTTTAGTTTGGAAAGTTTTATTAACGCCTTGGTCCCACCCTGTTGGATAATATGACCCATAGCGTCACTATTTGTACAGATCATAGTGTTGTTGTACAAATTAACTATGTGACAAGGAAATTGCACTCTCATCATTTGTGATTAGATCACCTTAGATATATAATGAAGAGAGGTCCATATGATTAGTTCCTGGATTGAGAATGATATGAGACAGTATCAGTCCACGAAGGATTAATCATTAAATATCCTAGTCGTAGTATTATCGAGACTGGACATCGATAATGCGGAATAGGCTAGTATTGTACTTGTGCGCGTTGTGAGGGCACAACTGTTGGATAAAATGACCCATAGCGTCACTATTTGTACAGATCATGGTGTTGTTGTACAAATTAACTATGTGACAAGGAAATTGCACTCTCATCATTTGTGATTAGATCACCATAGATATATAAATGAGGAGAGGTCCCTATGATTAGTTCCTGGACTGAGAATGATGAGACAGTATCAGTCCCCGAAGGATTAATCATTAAATATCCCTAGCCGGAGTATTATCAAGACTGGACATCGATAATGCGGAATAGGCTAGTATTGCACTTGTGTGCGTTGTGAGGGCACAACGGCATAGTTCTCATATATATAAGTATTGGATACTTATGCAAGTGCGATAGGAGGTCGTGTTTCACCGATGGTACGGGAAACAGCTTCGCTCTGGATACACCCTTCAGAATCCTATTGGTATTATGACTATGTGTCTATGGGAGGCCGAAATCAAGGTAGGTGTGTAAATTCTTAACCTGAGACTTACATCGCTAATACTTACGATAATCGATAGACTTTGGTCTTGGTGGTACAGGGCTTTAACCGGTTCTGCGTACACCACTTCTGGGTTTTTTCAGAGAGTCGTAGTGTATTGGGTGTGATGTCAAGACGGAAGTATCACTTCAGTCATATTGGAGATGATGTCACGCAGGATACGGTACTAGTGCTCTTGAGTGTTGCGCAATCAATCGGGATATTGTGACCAGGTCATGAATATTCGATTATGGAGACTATGTTACCAGGCATCCGATATGTGCTTCGGACGGGGTAGACACTTATC
>SKCR01051768.1:0-37721 GCA_019454045.1 Zanthoxylum bungeanum
ATTTTGCGAGGGTAAGACTGAGATAATGAAAAATGTTAAGGAAGCCATTTGTCAAAAAAAGAAAAAGAAATGGCTGGCCCGGTGGGCTTGAGCGTGCCCTAAACTATTAGGCTTTTAAGAAAATAACCGTGTCCATTCAAAATCCAATCAATAATTATATAAACTTCAACAATGTCTATGAAGATGTCAGAATTGCGATGAAAGAAAACAAGTCATTATGCAAATAATAATAATAATAATAATAATAATAATAATAATAATTAATTAATTAATTAATTAATTAATTAATTAATTAATTAATTAATTAATTAATTAATTAAATTAAAGCTATAAGGGATGATTCTCACCTAAACATATTTAATTATGGAATTTTGATGACATCCGATAATAATAGTATGGTATGATCACACTCATTATTGACCTTGGGCCAACTTAATTGGGATGGAAGGTCTTGCTAGTTGCTATGCTGAAAGGATTGAGATCATTCATATAAAATAATGATCGCTCTCATTAAAGTTATTCTACAAATACCATTACATTAAACAAATCACCGATTCTTGTGATGCTAATGAAAATTATGTTTGTATGAAAAGTTGTTATATTGTATTTTTTTTTTATAGTCTCATATTTATTTAGACACAAAAATGGGTTGGTACTCCTCCTGGCTTGACCCTTAGTAGTCAATTTAAGAAGTCGTCTAGGACCTCATTTCAAATACAAGACCTTATAAAAATTTATGTCTATACTTTTTATTTTTATTATTATTGTTTTTTTGACATCGTTGGAAACCACATCGCCAAACCACTCATTTCGGGTTTAAGCAGAACAGGTAAAACCCCCATCTGTCCTAGTCTCTTACAAAAAATACTCTCTGGATTCGAACTCAGGACTTCAAAGTGAGATTCTGAGCTCTACAACACCAACCCACGCCATGTATTATAAAATTATTATGGTAAAAAAAAAATTTCCCTGGTTAGTTATTGTAATATAAAATTATTAAATTAATATATTTTAGTAAATATTTACCTGGATTTTCATATTTTCCAAATAAATAATATGATTATTGTCTTTTTCTAATAAATATCGTTAATTTATCAAAGTCTCGTTACTTTTTTTTTACCTAATGCCTCAGAAAAACTTAAGCCGCATATGCTCTTGCATGTTCACTAATAATAATTTTGAGATTTTTTTAAAAAATAAATAAAATATATTTTTTCCTTATGAGAAAGTTTAGGTTACATAAATAGTTTTATAATATAGTAGACTTGCAAAAACGAAAAATATTCCAAAGCAAAATGTAATATCCCGAGTTTTTCGAAACAGTGCTGGAAGGTTTTCGAATTAAAGCTAAGGATTTGGAATAGGATGCTATTTGAAAATAAGAGTTTATGTATGGGAAAATAGATCGAAATTATCGCGTTGTAAAATGTGTGATTTCGAGAACCAGTTATGCGATTCATGTTTATATCGTTATACGCGTAAAAGTTTGATGATTCGGCTATAAAGATAGCAAACGAATTTCGATTGGGCTGATATTTTAACCAACAGACTCGTTTTTCCGAGATGAACAACTTTCGTGTTGAATACTTTTCGATATTTGCATCAGAAATGCTTCAAAATTGTGAATTTTCAAGAAAATCCCATGACATGGGCCTTATTGAAGTTTCACGGGGGTCAAGATGAAATTTTCGAAAACTTATCTATAAATACCCATGGATTCTCATAATTACAGAAAATGCATAACCTCAGAAATTACCAAACTCGACCTCATTCCCAAATATTGTTAAAGCTTGGACTAGTTGCCCCGCCGGCCGGGGCGACCGGCCAGAGGGTGCGCCGGCCACCCTTCCACTTTGTGGTGGCCAGCGGCAGCCCCAAATCACCGCCGACGGCGAGCAAAAGAGAAGGAGACGTGTTTGGTGGGTCGGTGACTGCAGCTACAAGGTACCGAACGTCTGAGTAAGTTTTCTATTATGTATAGATCATATAGGTCTCATGTTTGTAAGGTATAGGTTTGGTATATTGTATAATATGCTATGGTTTTGATTGATATACGTGATTTGAATCGTCTGTATATGTTTCTGTACTATGAATATATGTATGTGTATAGGTGTACTAAGTTAACGTATGTGGATTATATAGATATATGTATAAGTAAGTAATGTGAATTCAATATGTTCTGAGGTACGAGAGATTCTATGATGTTGATAGTCTGAATTATGAACTGATATTTTGAACCATATTTTGAAAATTTGGTATTTGATTTTTGAAAAGAAAAATGAAAGGAAAGAAGAAAGAAAGAAAGAAAGTTTTCAAAGGTTTTAATTTTGATTATAAAGGATAAAGAAAGTATTCCCGTCTCGATGCTTGATTAACGTTTTCATGTTTTTTGATTTGTCGATATGTTTCCGTCGAGCTGCTTGATAATATGTTTCCGTCTCGGTGCTCGAAAATTATTTTGATATTTTTAAACTGTAAAACTTGTTTCCGCCGAGAAGCTCGAAAATTTGTTTCTGTCATGGTACTTGTTGATTTTATATTTTTGACCCTCCATGATGCTTGTATATGTTTCGTGCCGGCTTGGCCGGGGCGTTTGTTATGAGGTCCAGACATCAGAAAATGATTGTCCCACTACCTTGTCGATGTGGTCCGTACACTGTCTGGTCTATGCGCGCGACTGAACAGTGGACGATCGACATGTATTTTGAAAATTTGCATAAAAGATTTATTTTCGATTACATATATTTATGTTTTGGGGGGAAATGATTTCAAAATAACTACATTTTGATTTTGATGTATTTCGGTATTGTTTATGATATTATACGATATGATATGTTTCTGTCACGGTGCTTGATGATTTTATATTTTTGACCCTCTGTGATGCTTGTATAAGGGTTTGCCCAACTGCAGTGGGCCGACCCGACCCTCTGTCAATAGGGGATCGTTTCGTTCATTGTCTGATCTGTATGCGCGATTCGGGCATTGGGCGCTTGTTTATGTTTCGTCCAGTGAGTTATGTTGGATGCTCGATATGGATTTACGATGATGGATTTTGAAATTGATTTTTGTTTACAGTGAAAGAGTTTTTTTTCCCAAATGTATTTTCAAAATGATTTTTGAAAAAGATCATTTTACATTTTCTATTTTGGATAATGACAGAGATTGACAGATTTCAGACTATCAGCATCATAAGAGCATGTAGGATTATATGTCACTTCTAATGGTGACAATGGATGTATTTGTTGATATAAAAGATTATGTTCATTACAAGAGTACGTATGTAAGTTTATAGTTACTCACAGATCTTTTGAATATTATGATGTTTATATAAGTTATGTAGTCAACCATACAATGTTGTATGTGCAATTAGATATGTATGTATGTAAGCTTTGATATTGGTATCGTTTATAAATATGATATGAAATGATATAATAATATGTATTGAATGAGTTCTGTTTCAGATTACGGACGGAATAGATAGTATAAGATCCACATTACGGAAGGAACCTGCGATACGATGACTGTGATTAACTGTATAAGATTTATGTTCAACTTTTTATTTCTATCAGTGGATGAATTTGAAATGGCAGAGCAAGTTCCTACGAATGAATATGGATTGAAATGACAAGTTTGATTTGATTATGGCACGAAATGTTTGATTCAATGTGTTTTGTTTTAAAATAGCATGAGTTATAATGATGTATGGAATATGTGACCTTTGAAAATGTGTAAAGTGAGAGGATTTCAAAATATGGATAAGATTGTAACGTACGTGTGTTCGATTCCGAATAGTTGGACGTAAAGATGGAGAAATTTCGAGAATGAAATTTTTATAAGGAGTGGAGGATGTAATATCCCGAGTTTTCGGAACAGTGCCGTAAGATTTCCGAATTGAAGCTAAGGATTTGGAATGGGATGCCATTCGAAAATAATAGTTTATGTGTGGGAAAATAGATTGGAACATTTTAAAGTGAAGCTATACCGCGTTGGAAAACGCGTGATTTCGAGAACCAGTTACGTGATTCATGTTTATATCGTTATACGCGTAAAAGTTTTTTGATTCAGCTATAAAGGTAGCAAACGAACTCCGATTAGGCTGAGTTTTGAACAATCAGACTCATTTTTCCGAGACGAACAACTTTCGTGTTGAACACTTTTCGAAATTTACATCAGAAGGGCTTCAAAATTATAAATATTTGAGAAATCCCATGACATGGGCCGTATTGAAATTTCGCGGGGTCAAGATGAAATTTTCGAAAACTTCTCTATAAATACCAATGATTTCTCATAATTACAGAAAATGCATAACCTCAGAAATTACCCAACTCGACCCCATATTCCCATATATCGTTAAAGCTTGGACCAGTTCCGCCGGAGGCCTGCCAGCCATCACCGGCCAGGCCGACTAGCCAAAGGGGTGCGCCGGCCACCCCTCCATTTTGTGGTGGCCGGCGGCAGCCCTAAATCCCCGCCGACGGCGAGCAGAAGAGAATGAGACGTGTGTGGTGGGTTTTGTCAATCCTGGCTCATCGCTTAGTTTCACGGCCCGAGCCACCTGCCAAATCAAAGCTCTCAGAGAATACTACAAGATGGCAGTGATGATTTTTTCGATCCGTGCTCGGTTGCACATGAAAATGAGGGAGGAAGATTTGGATGAAGAGTGACCCATAGCGAACAGTAGCTCTGATCGGAATCCGTCGATTCCAGCGTGTTCGTGGGATCGTTTGGAGTCCGTATATGCCCTCGAAACCTCGATAAGACCTCCCGGTAAAAATTCGGTGATTTCAAGTTTTCCGCTAAATATCGGATGTATCCAGTAGCTTCGTAGAGTAGCGTAATGATATAAATTGATTTGTTTGCGTATTAGTATATTGAATATGTGTATTTGGTAGAATCCGAGTGAAAACGGAACGATTGGATCGATCCGATAGAATATGCAAGTTTTCAATAAAAGTGGATTTTTGTGTAGAATGATGTGTTTTGATTTTAACAATAGTTATGAGTTATTTATGATATTACAAACATATTCGGATAAAATCGGGTAGGTTCGGAGGGTTCGGGACCCTTCCGTAGAGTTTGCGGAAATTTTTTCGGAAAATTTTCTAAAAATGCGTAAACCTGGGATTTAAGTGAATTAGTGATTAGGAATAGTTTGTAATGATTTTTTTTAAGAGTAACTGAACTGAAAGTGTTGAAAACGGACTTGATTTGGTTGTTTCGGAAAGATCCGGGATTTTATCGTAGTTTAATTGAGAACTCCGCAAGTCATGTTTCTAACGGTATTTCGCCATTTGTTTTGACAGATGTGACTAGGACCTAGAGTGCTCGCGAAGCCAGGTAAGTAACCCATGCGATGAATACTTGAAAGTTGATTTATGTTTATATATATATATAATATATATATATATATATATATATGATTGAAGTGTTTAGGTTAAGACGAAAATATATTAGATATGATATTGAGAAAGAAGTGCGAGACTATATATGGTTAAGTAATCGACCACCACAGGTATGTATTTTTTGTTATTGCTATGCAATAAAGTGAAGTAATTGACGAGCTCAATGTCTATATGCATGTGTTTATGTAAGTGTATGAATATATAATGGCACATATATGTATACGTAAATGAAAAAGTATATGTATAAGTATTGATGAACGTATTTGTATTGGTATGTGATGATATGCCATGAATAATTTATGTATGGTAGATCGGCAAATGAAATAAGTCCTGATTTCTAAATTTATATTTGTACGTGTAGATGTGTGTTATTGGAATAAGTTTATTAATGACTAATGCATATGATCTAATGGTATAGAGGTTGGGTTTGTATAGGCTAAGTCTTTTCCGATGGATGGAAGTTCGTGACTGATTGGATACGTATATGAATGGTGAATGTTGACTAATAGGTAAAGAATATGATTGATCGATAAATGAAGAGATGTGAGGACTGTGAGAGATATGAGATTTAATTTCGTAATAAGGTTTATAGTCGTATGTTTGAAATATATATATATATATATATATATATGAGTATTTGAATGATGTTTGGATTATTTGTCGTGTATGTACTTGTGTATGAAAGGTCGTGTGATGAATTTATGTTATATGGTGTGAACGACTGTGTGTATGTTTGATTAGATGATTCGTGGTGTAGTAGTCGAGCTGGTTAGGAATTCGTTCGGACGAAATTCATCTCATACCTATTCTAAAATAGGTAATGAGTCTCGTACGAGCATTGTGTGTGTAAGTCAGCCGTATGTTTGTTGTTGAATGATGTGATCTTTGATGTATCGGTTGTTGTGTGTGCTTCGTGGTTGGTTGTTTGATGTCCGTAAATGTTTTTGTGTATGTGTATGATAAAACTCGTGTTATGTATGGATCGTGTATACTTATGTGAAATGAATGGATGATTTAAAACCGATGAGAATATCAGAGTTTATAAAGCGTGTTTGCCAAGTTGTAATAGTATGTATGTATATGTATAAGAATTACAATAGTATATTTGCATATATATAAGAGAAGTATGTTTGAATTGAAAGAAGTGTGATTGTTTCATCAATTTGATGATATTTCAAAGATGCTTAATAGTAATAAAGTATAATAAGTCTGACTCCACGTCACATATAATGGAAATGGATTCGATGTAAAACGACTTGTTTTTGATGTTCAGATCGATGCTTTGTGTTATTTGAATGTTTGGCTAATATATTGACATATATGTGAATATGTAGATTTGAAAATTTATCATGGTAAAGTATAAAAGATAATAAAAGTTGGTAAATCTGAACTTATAATAATTTAATAATTATGTTAATCTGTTGATATGTTTGACTTGTTTGTTTATAGTAGCATGGTTACTTACTGAGTTTTTAAAAACTCACACCAAACCAGTTTGCTAGTTTACCACTTCAGCTTTGGAAGTCATGCTCGAGACGCGGATCACCCAAGTGGCAGTCACCCTCGCAAGTGTCTTGGGAGAAGTTTAAGAAGTTTAGGATATTTGGTTATTGCTTATTTGTCATGCTGAGCACGTTGTTTGTATATATATTAAGTAAACGTTTTAATTGTTTATGATATGGTGGGCACAGAGCCCTTGAGTGTTGATAGATGATGTGGGCGGAGCCTTAGGATATGATTTTGATGAGATTTGTGTGGACCTGAAGTTCTTTTGTTTGTTTGATGTCTTCTTAGATTCCCTTTGATGCTGGACTGTGATCTAGGTTGTCCAGTTTTAGGATACATCATGTCGAATTTTTGATAAATTCATAGGCCTATGGAGATAGGTCAATCATGTCTCTTGCCGGTAGCATCCTACCTCTAGTGGGGTGTTATGGTTGTGATATCAGAGCAGAGGTTAGGTCGTCGGTGACTGCAGCTACAAGGTATCTGATCATCTGAGTAAGTTTTCTGTTATGTATAGATCATATAGGTCTCATGTTTGTAAGGTATAGGTTTGGTATATTGTATAATATATTATGTTTTGAATGATATACGTGATTTGAATTGTATGTATATGTTTGTGTACTATGAATATATGTATGTGTATAGGTGTAATTGTCTGTATATGTTTGTGTACTATGAATATATGTATGTGTATAGGTGTATAAAGTTAACGTATGAGGATTATATAGGTATATGTATAAGTAAGTAATGTGAATTCAATATATTCTGAGGTACGAGAGATTCTATGACGTTGATAGTCTGAATTATGAACTGATATTTTGAATCATGTTTTGAAAACTTAGTATTTGATTTTTGGCATAAAAGTGTTTTGAAAAGAAAAATGAAAGAAAAGAAGAAAGAAAGAAAATTTTCAGAGGTTTTGATTTTGATTATAAAGGATCCGCCTCGATGCTTGATTAACGTTTTCATATTTTTTTTATTTATCGATATGTTTCCGTCGAGGTGCTTGATAATATATTTCTGTCTTGGTGCTCGAAAATAATTTTGATGTTTTTAAACTGTAAAACTTATTTTCGCCGAGACACTTGAAAATCTGTTTCTATCACGGTGCTTGTTAATTTTATGTTTTGACCCTCCATGATACTTGTATATGTTTCGTGTCGGCTTGGCCGGGGCGCTTGTTATGGGGTCTAGACCATCAGAAAATGGCTGGCCCACTATCCAGGCTATGTGCGTGACTAAACAGTGGACGATTGCTATGTATTTTGAAAATTTGCATTAAATATTTATTTTCGATTACACATATTTATGTTTTGAGGGGGGGAAATGATTTCAAAATAGCTACATTTTGATTTTGATGCATTTCGTCATTGTTTATGATATTATACGATATGATATGTTTCTGTCACTGTGCTTCATGATTTTATGTTTTATGTTCATTGTCCGATCTGTGCGTGCGATTCGGGCATTGGGCACTTGTTTATGTTTCGTCCAGTGAGTTATGCTGGATGCTCGATATGGATTTACGAGGATGGATTTTGAAATTGATTTTTGTTTACAGTAAAAGAGTTTAAAAAGTTTAGGATATTTGGTTATTGCTTATTTGTCGTGTTGAGCACGCTGTTTGTATATATATTAAGTAAACGTTTTAATTGTTTATGATGTGGTGGGCATAGAGCCCTTGAGTGTTGATAGATGATGTGAAAGGAGCCCTTAGATATGATTTTGATGAGATTTGCGTGGACCTGAAATCCTTTTATTTGTTTGATGTCTTTTTAGATTCCCTTTGATGTTGGACTGTGATCCAGATTGTCCAGTTTTATGATATATCATGCCGAATTTTCGGTTAATTCAGAGACTTATGAAGATGAGTCAATATTGTCTCCTGCCGGTAGCATCTTACCTCTGGCGGGGTGTTACACAAAAAGAATATATTAATGATATTTTTATAAAGAGGTGCCAAAAGCATGACAAATAATTAGTAAAACTATATACTTTTGGTTAGTTTTTTTTTCCAAAAAACTTCTTAATATCCAAAATTATATAATTTTAGAGATTATTTTATCAAAAAAAAAAAATTCACTAGTTTATACAAATATCAATGAAGAAAGGCAAATGGTCCAATATTTGGTGGCATGCGAGGTCTATGAATTGAGGCACTAGCAAAGAATTTGTCCCTCACTTGACCACAAGCAGACAGCAGCAGGACTGTGGGGAGGTCGTTTAAGGGCAAGTCCCCTTTGTTGCCTTCTCTTCAAATCTTTTTTTGGTTCAATTTGCATCACTTTAATTGAATCCCACATTCCTTCATCATCTTCTTTATGTAAATCATGCCTCAGCCCTACTCAGCTGTTACATCAAACGTTAAATTAATTTGTAATGAGTTTTTTTTTTTTTTTTTTTTTTTTTTTTTTTTTTTTTTTTTTACATAATCTGGTGGGGATTTCTTTTCTGGTCAAATCCAACCGGTTACAAACCCTAGTCGATACATTGAGTTTTTAGAAAAATAAAGTTTTTAAAAAGATAGAAGTTATAATTGAAATTCAGTCTACTTTTTAAGTATACTTGTTTGGGGCCCGTTCCTTACACTGATTGAGTATAATTTAAATATCATTTTTTTTTTATAATAATAAAAGATTTGATGAGTAATTTAATTATGAATATGATTTGTATATTTTAAAATTAAGAAAAAAATATATTTAGTGTTTTATGGGAAAAAAAGAGGAAAAATCATAGAGGATGCTTTAAGAAGAAAAGTAAAATCTCATGTAGCGTTTGATGAATAAAAACAGAAACATTTTATTATGTACCTCCTCAAATTCATTATTTTTATATAATGATTCACTCAAATTTGATGTTTATATATTTGACCTAATTTCATTCTTATCTTGATAAGGCAACAGAATAAAAAGAAAGATGCAACAGTAGCTGCTTTAACAGCAACTTGATTGATTCCCCTTTTCTAGAATTTAACCTTTTGTTGGGATAAATGAAAGATGGGTGGGCATCTCTATGATATAAGTTTGGTATATGATTGATTAATTAATTAATTAATATATATCTTATTAATTATAATATTTGCTTCAATTGATTTGTCAATAATATAAAATTATGCATTATTGTACCCCCCCCCCCCCCCCCCCCCTAATTATTCACTAATCTGTCCCCTTAAAATAATTAATCTTACCTCAGTGTCAGTATGATTAAAGTAATTGAACTGGTTCCATGATTCTGCATTAAGAAAGCTTGACAAAGTGAATGAATATGATTAGATGAAGAAAGAGAAACATACATTAAAATAAAAGAGAGAGAAAAAGAATCTGCTTCAATTGAGGTAATTGGTCCTATTCTTTTTTATGTGTTTTTACAATAAGCTGATTGGTATAATAAAAATTAAATTAAAAGATCATTTAAGCTTTAATTCTGACTAATAAATTCAGTTTGAAGTATGATTAAGGTAATTTAGGCATGCCTAACTAATGACATGATTATGATAGTTTGAGCATGTCCAACTAATGCAGATCTTTAAGTATTTTGATTAAAAGAGAACCATAAATATGTTATCATATGTCAAGTGAGGTCGGGAAACACCTAAACTAGCACGGATAAAATCATAAAAGAGACATATTTTATGGAATTTAATGACATAATGCTTCTACATATAGCACAAAAAAAATTAAAAAATATATATAACCGATCCCAATTTGTAAGAAAAGACTGCGATTGATTTGGTTTAGATACATAATTTAAAAAACAAAAACAAAAACTCTGGATAATACCCAACACCAATCCCTAAATTATCAATCATTTTACAAAATCAAAATTAAGGGAGGGAAAAAAAAGACATATCCAGATTCAATTGTTCAGGATATTCAATATACAACCAATATATTATATTCAATTGATGCATCAAACTTATGATTCAAATGGTTACTAAAAACGAAGCTGGAGCCGTTATGAGGAACTCCCATTACCATAAACATAACCAGTGTCCAATTTGTCCATTCCCTCCTCTAACATCATCTCCTGGAATCTGCATTCATGGCTGCAAAATGCTCTCTCTCCCCTGGAAAATATCATAATTAACAATCTAGCACTTCCAAATTTACCCTAAATGAGAAATTAATGTGACATGTATAATATTATTAAGAGTCTATTCAGGAGTGTTTATAATCATATTAAAAGTATTTTATCAAAGTTCAAATTATTTAAATTTCTTAATAATAAGTTCAAAAAGGCCACTAGCAGTCTCACTTTCAAACTGACCCTAAATGAGAAAAGTGGCCAGTTTATAAATATTAAGAGTATGTTTGGTTGGGAGTACTTATAGTCATACTAAAAGTACTTTATCAAGATTAAAATTATTTAAAGTTTCTTAATAATAAGTTTAAAAACGCTTCTAACCAATCTAACACTTCCAAAATGACCCTAAATGAGAAATATGGCAAACTTTGTTATGGCAATAAATGAAGTTTAAAATAATAAATTTAAAATATTGATCAAGGATTTCCCAAGATACTGCATAGATGAAGTTTATTTTCCTTTTATTGGAGAAAAATAAGATACCAAAGAGAGAGATGATCAGAAGTAAGTAAAATTGAAAAAAAAGGAATGATATATGAATTAATGAGTGAGAGAATGATGATTAACACTAATCATATGTATTGTGTCGTTTAAAATGGAACGAACCTGTACATGTAAATATCTTTTCCAGGGCCAAGATTCTTCTGGCAATTGTAACAAAAGCTGAGGAAGCTCTCAGATGGGTAACTCAACTGATCATTAGTGATGAATCCATCACTTTCATTTCTCAAAGAAGAGAAACCAACAACTCCACAGCATCTCTCAACGATGCAATTATCAAAAATATGAGTGGTCTTTGGATTAGGGCCATGAGAAATGACACAAGTGTAGTCCTCTGAGAGCTCCATCTCAGTGGCTGAGAGACAGCTTGTAAAAACCTGAGGAGAATCTGGTGTTGGTGATTGTTTAGAACCCAATTGGTTTATTGTTTTGATGCCAAATTCAGTAGGGGATTTAGGTGAATCTTGTGGGGAAAGAACAGGAGGGATTTGGATTTTTAACTGTGACCCAAAAAGAACCATTCTTGTTTCAGGTTTTGGTTCTTTGGGCTTGATCACATCAACAATGCCAAGGCAACCAATTCCTCCTTTGGACTCCAACTTATTGTGCCTGGTTTCAGGTTGTGCATTTGGTAAATCAGACAAAAAGTGGTTTTTGAGAACAGAAAATGGTTTGCTAATATCAAGAATTGAAGTAGGGCTCATCACAGAAACATCAGTTTCAGTGAAACCCTTTAAGGTTGTTAATCCTGTGAACAATCTTGGAAATGAAGTTGGCTTCTTGTCTGAGATTGAAGATGCAAGAGACCCATTTTCTGCCATTAACACCTCCTCCAAAACTGCAACAGAGAGAACAAAATTTAACCCAAAAACTGGAAATTTATTATAGAGGCCAAAAAAAAAGAGGTTCAAGATCCTTAATTTAATTACCTGAGAGATTGTATTTTTTATTATTTTTTTTAATAGAGCTTAGAGATACAAATGGGTGAGTGTACTTTTTCTAAAAAGTGTGACACTGCTATAGTTCTGTGACTTCCATTTTTTTTTTTTTTTCTAAAAAGAGACTGAGCAAGATTAAACAAAAGAAAAGTAAAAAATAAAGTTAGAGAAGTTTTTTACTTTTTCCCTGACTTTCTCGCACTTTCTTACCAAATTTTCCCAGCAAAGAATCACATATTATCAATCAGGTTAAAGAGTTTCACTCTCTCATCACAAGTCATGATCAAAGAGACCAGACGTGCCAAAGGAGTCAACAAAGACAACAAAAATGTTTTTCTTTTTCTGTTTTTTGTTTTGTTAAATCTCGCTCTTTTGGCCCTTCAGCTGAATCAATGCATTTCACTTAAAAGAATCAAAGTCTTGTACACACAATCAAACAAAATAAGGAAGCAAAAAAAAAAAAAAGACTTGATCAATATTGATGAATTTTGCTCCTTGCAGTTTTTATGTGAGCTCGTATCAGTGGTTTTGTTTGATGAAATTTACCTACTTCATTTTAATTTAGATGGAGTGATTTAACAATTGAATTTTCGAAATTATAAAAAAAAAAATATATATATATATATATATATTTTCTATTGTTACTGTCTGAGCAGTTTGGTATTTAATCAGTGGTGTGCCTTTTTTTTTCCTTTTTTTTTTTTTTTTTGGTCTCTGTGAGTAGATGTGATTGCGAATATAAAAAAGAAGTAAACACAGTCGACAGTAGACGAGACTAGTCACTGTCAACCGTACAGTACATGAATTATAAGAAAATTGCTTTTCCCGCTGACAGTCCGTTCGTCCCTTTAAATCGACACTATTATCCTTCATTTTCTTAAATAAATTAATTATGGATTTAATTATTTTATTTTATAATTTTATAATTTAATTATTTTATTTTACTTTTTGATTTACTTCTTTTATTTTTTTATCCCATTTATTTTATTTTATTTTTTATATTTATATTCTTTTCTCTTTTACTTATTTAATAAATCTTATATATATATATATATATATATATATATATATATATATATATATATATATATATATTGTTTATTTTATATTTCTTTATTTATTTAATTTTCTTTGTATTCTCTATTAAGTTATTTAACATTATTTATGTATAATATAAATTATTCTCTTTTATGTTAGTAATAATTTTTCATTTGTGATTAAAATGTTTATATGTATAGCCTGGGAACAAATACTTTTTTCAATTAAAAAGTTTTTAGACCAATCTTGTTTTAGCCATATTTGAGGAAAAATAAATGTAAAAATACTCAAAAAAAATACAGAAAATATATAAAAACATATATTTAATTTATGTTGCCTCCAAAGTCTCATTCTGATGCACTTTATGATATATATATTATTTCTTACTACAATATGATAAATAAAGTAGAAAAAATAAATATAATAAATAAAAGATATAAAGAATTTAATTAAATAAAGTCAAAAAAAGATATTAAATAAATAATTAAATGAATGAATTTAATTAATAAAATAATAAATAAATAAATCAACCAATAATTATATATATATGTATATAATTATATATGATTTTGTAAAGAATGGGGTAATATTGTAATTTTATTGAGGGGTGAGGTGTCAAGGGAGGGGAGCCCTCGAATTATAATGGAGCGCACCTCTTTTAATTGTAATTATATTTGACGTTAAGACCATTGAACTTGAGCTTCCATGGCTCTCGTTTACGTGGGCCTTCAGTTTTAGAATTATATAAAGTTTCTAAAATGTATGTTTTTTTTTTTTTTATTGGAATCGTGGGAAATTTATAAATCACCACTTTCGGGTTTAAGTGAAGCAGGTAAAAATTCCGATTATCTCTGGCTCTTACAAGAAACGCATTACCTGAATTTAAACTCATGACTTCAATGTGAGATCCCGAACCCTACACCATCAAGTCACGCCACTTGAAGACAAATATATGGTTTTTTATTTTAAAATATATATATATATATATTTTATTTTTTAATTACAATGGATATTAATTTTTTCTAAAGAAACCTTAACCGATAGTTTGTATTAAAAAATAGACTTTTTTTCATTTTTTTTAATTACAATAAATGTAAAAAATTTTAAAAAAGACATCAAACCGATCATTTGTATACACTGTTCTAAAGCAAATGTTTTGAGAAATCTGAGGTGACAACAGTGAATTTAACAATGATCAAATAAATATAAACACTCACAAATATATTGTTATTTTAAAATTAGTTCAACCTAAACAAAAAACAAAGAAAAAAAATAGCTCTTGATAAATTTAAGCATAGAATTATTAATTGAACAATCACATCCAAACAGAATTAGTTAAGGATTCATTTAATAGTTGCAATTTTTTTATCTTGATTAGGATTGATATTCAAGATATGATTAAAAATAGAATGGATTTTGATTTATTTTATATTTTTTTAGTCTCTAATGACATTGTCGAGCTAATTTTCGAGTATTTTAATCGAAAGATTATCACTTGAGTTTGAATTTATGAGAAATAAAAGGTTAAAAATATATTTGACCTAGTCCAAAAAAAAAAATGTTTCTTTAAAAATTATAAATTTAAGCGAAGAAAATAAAAAGGCTGAATTGATTATTATTATGCAACAATAAATTATATTGGGGGTTAGAAGATCCACTCTTAATATTTCAAATCTAGAAAAATCTTAATTTTTATGATATATAAATTGTCATTATTACCAAGTTAATTTACTTCAGGAATTAATTATGCCAAAACATATAAAACCAACCATATAGGTGATGACAACATTTATCTATAACAAGTCCAGATAGATACTCAATTATGCCAAATTATATAAAATCATCCATAAATGCGGTGATACGATTTTGTCGATAATTAGTCTAGATTTAAATTATTCTCTCATATAATATGAGGTAAAGTATTAAATGTGTCAATCAATATGAGATTGTTTACAGCGAATCAAGGCACCCACACATACAAGAGAATATTAAATATTAGTTTTCATATTACAATTTATATATTATAGCTTAAGTAAGATTAGTTTATATTCTCATATTAAGAGTTCACCCGTTACCCCAACATAAAAGAATTAGCTACTCATGATTTGAATAAAAACACACATAATTTTATTACTGAAATAAAAAAAAATTACAACAAAACTTAAAAAATAAAACACACAAAAGATATGACCCCTCACAAATTCCCAAAAAGAGACATTTATGGAGAAAGCAGAGGAAAATGAGAGGTGAGCACCTCTATTTATAGCAAGTATAAAAAACGAAAGCATAAAAGAATAAATGTGTAGTTAAATACATCATAAGCTCATTTTTTCGCTAATTTAAACACGGTGAATGCTTTCCAAATCCAATTTGAATCTAGCTGTCATGTGACCGGCGTAAACACACACGTATAACGCAAGCGCACGTATCGTTCAAGTAGTATAAAAAGTATCGATCCCACGAGGACTTAAAACCTTTTTGTTATCAATTTATGGGGCCAAATGATTACCAGTATCTAACAGGTTGTTTGATTGATTGATTTGAAATGACGATGATTCTAAATTTAAAACAAGTAAATAAAATTGCTTAAAAGTAGGTTGAGAAAAATCCAAATTTATAAAACTATCTAGGGTTGTGAATCCTTCCAATATTATTTAAAGATGAAGTGGTTATCTTATAGTTGGGTAATATATTGATTTATTAACCTGGAACACTAATTTATGTAAAAGCCTCTTCCGATGGTCAATTACAAATACCTAGTATAATCCAATTGAATCATATGTCTATGTCAACCAAATTACCTAGATTCATTAAAATTAAGTTCCAATTATGGCTACCCCCGCCCGACAGGTATATTCCTATCCTGTAAGAAAATCTATTAAAATGGTTATCTATCCTCAAGGAAGATCGTGGGCTATTGAGTCTAAGGTCTTAAACTTAAAATCTCTATGTCTAGTTCATTTTAAGTTTACCTAATCAATTTAATTAATGGCCAGTTAATTAAAGAGCATTAAGATTAAGACTCAATAAATAAATCTTTATATTACTCAAACTATAATCTAACCCCTTATAAACCCGTGATATTGAAATTCATCACAACCCTAGATACTAACTTAGTTATGACACATAGCTGGGGCTAGTAAAAACTTAAAAGTAAAAGCCATAAAATAAAAGTGCTGAAAAGTAATTGCGTAAAGTAAAAGCTTAAAAGTAAAATAAAATAAAAATGCTAAGGTAAAAGGAATTATTTCTACCACTACTTATTTAGATATCTCCCAGTAAAATAATATATAAACTTGTGATTATTACCAACCAGCCATATAGGCGGTAACCTGATTAAGTCAATTTAAGTCCAACCAGCCATAAAGACGGAACCAAAGTAAACCAGCCATAAAGGCGGAACCAAAGTAAACCAGCCATAAAGGCGGAACCAAAATAAACCAGCCATAAAGGCGGAACCAAAATAAACCAGCCATAAAGGCGGAACCAAAATAAACCAGCCATAAAGGCGGAAAAGGAATTTTATTACAACCGACCAATCTGGCGGTATCCTGATTAAGTCAGATTTTAAAAAGTAAATATATTATTTTTAAGGGAGATTAATCTAAATAGCAATAGTAAAAGAATTATCTTTCACCTAGCATAAGGAAGTTACCTCCTCATGATTGAATAGTAAGAACTGTAAAAAGTAAAAGGTAAAAATAAATTACTATTACTAATCAAAAGTAAAATTACTATTATTACAGAACGTAATTAAAAATTACAAAACTAAATTAAAAGAAATTTAGAGAGAGAAGAACTCCTTATTTATATCAAAGAAATGGGAGAGGAAAGTACAATGAAATCTGAAATTTCGAGCTCTATTTATAGGCGCGGATAGGCCACAGGCGTCGCGACGCTGAAAGGGTTCAGCGTCGTGACGCTGGAACAGTGACACGTGTCACTTGCTGATTCACCGGCTCAGATTCTTATCCGATGATGTGGCACTGTTCATGACGTCATTGGTGACATAACGCTGACGTGTGGAGGGCGATTTTCGGCACCGTTAGATCGCGACACGTGGCACCGGCGTATTTTAGCATCTCCGTTGTGATGGCGACACGTGGCACGGCGCAAGTTAGCATGATCGGCGCACGTTAACAAGTCAAACCAATCAGATTCTGACACATGGCAGACGGCGCATGTTAGCAGGTTCGGTGCATGCTAGGCGTCGCGACGCGCAAGGCTTCAGCGTCGCGACGCCGAAATTACCATTTTGCTCTTTTTGTCCAATTTTTCCTGTTTTGCTCCAATTCACCTCCAGAATGTCCTAAAACTTTATTTATCTACAAAATAACACAAAACACATCAAAATATTCACAAAACCCAAGAAATTATAAAAAATATTAGGTTAAATGAGTGGTAAATAGTGATAGATTCACCACTCATCACACCCCCAAACCTAACATTTTGCTAGTCCTCAAGCAAAACACAAAGTAAAATAAACAACTTAAAATAAAATTTAATTAAGCCACTTTCGTAGGGATCACAGTTGCATTTAGCGTATGCAACAAGCCTTTAAACCCCTAGGTGTCCCTAGTGGACGAGTTGTAGTCTCGTGAGGGTTTACAGCAATGATACCCACAAACATTTTACAAAAGTAAAAAAAAAAATAAAACTAATGCACACAAAAGCAAAAAGACAAGCGAAAAGAGAATAAAGAAGTTAGTGACTAATCAGGTGAAACTTCTACTCCAAGTTACTAGTTGTTTTGTTTCTTTCTAAATTACCGAATAAGTAAATTCTCCTATTATTTTTACCATTCTTCATATACACAGCCAACAAAATATTAAACAACTCATTTTTGCCCACAATAGTCATAAGTGCAGTTGATAAGAGAGTAATATTTTTGTCATAAAGTTCTACCAGATTTCACACCTTGTTGTAGCAATGGAATAATTTTTCTGATTTTTCTTATTTTTTTCTTTGATTTTTCTCTATTTTTTATTTATATACAATACCTTCCGTCTATGTAGCGAGCTTTAGGTCGGTGACTCCCAAACCAGTTGGCTTTAGGGCACCAGGTGTTAAAGCACCCATACGGACTTAATTACTCAGACTTTAGATATATATATATTTTTGCAGCATCTTTGATCCATGTAGCGAGCTTTGGGCCAGTGACTCCCAAACCAGTTGGTTTTAGGGCACTAGGTGTTAAAACACCCTTACAGACTTAATAACTCGGATCTCGGACGTTTTTTTTTTTTACTCCATCACTTTTTAATATGCTTCCTCCAATTAAACTAAAGCACTGAATATTACAAACTTTTCAATTTTAGCTCATGTCCGTATGTTTCCATATATGTTGATAATACCTGCCAACTGAGCATAAGAAGATCCATTTTAGTCCATTTTATGGAGAATTTACGAATTAAATAATTCAAAAGGAAATAAACAAAAATTAACTTGTTTCGAAATAGGTTTGAGATATGTCTCAGGAGTAGAAATTCCTTACTCGGCTATCTCTTACCAATTTCACCTTTTTAGTCAAAACAAAAACACAAAAAACACAAAATACTTTTGTAATTTTTGAAAAAATTTCAATTTTTTTGTATTTTTCGAAAATTTTTGGACTAAAAAAAACACACAAACTAAAAACAAGGTACTAATCAACTAATTCCCTCCCCCAAACCTAAATGAGACATTGTCCCCAATGTCTTAAAAAGTAGAAGAATAATTTAGAAGGTCGTAACTGGTTAGCTGAAAATCTACATGAAATTAAAGGTTAAGATCCAGATTAATTCTACGTCTCTTACCACGATCGTCATCGGACCAATTTATCTTTGAAAGAATAGGGTCAACTCGTGGTTCATAGGCTATGAGTTGGTCTATTAGATCCGGAGCAGTTCTGGCAGTAAAGAGGAGTTCTTTTAAAGGTTTTGACACGAACCCATTTCTCCGAACATCATCAAGAAACACACAAAGAAAATCATAAAATCCATCAACGTTGAGCAGTCCAATTGGTTTCTGGTGTATGTTCAGGTTCGCCCAAGATAACACAATAAAAATTTCCTCCAATGTACCCAAGCCACCTGGCAAAGCAATAAAAGCATCAGCACGGTTAATCATTTCTACCAGTCGTTCAGACATACCTGGCACGATCAGTTCCTCTCCGTTTGATGGTTCAATAAGATTTGCCTCTGCTAAGGGTTTTGGGATGATTCCCAAAACATGACTGCCTCCTTCCTGTGCGGCCTTTGAAATAATCCCCATTAGTCCAAGATTGTCTCCTCCATATATTAAGTGCATATTCCTTACAGCTAAGACTCGACCCAATTCCTGTGCTGCTTCTATGTATTGTGGTTTAGTACCAACACTACTACCACAAAATACACAGATGTTTTCAACTCGTCTTCTTGAGGTGGCTTCCATTTTTTTATTCTGTATATCTTCAAAAGTGCAATGATGAGTTGAATTTATAATACCTGAAAATGGTGAATAAAAATAGCACAAGTATCTTCCAAAGGACAATTAGTAGCAAAATAGTAAAATAAATATTGATATGGTCAAAAAGGTCTGGATCCTGTCGGAGAAAATAACAAAACAATCAATATTATCAGGAAAAGACAAAGTGATATAATATGTACAAGAATTTTCAGCTTGATTAACGTCTATGCGTCAGGGACAAGCTTCCCATCCAATTTTCTTATAAATTGGCAAACAGGGTATTTTTTAGTCAGATTCCTAAGACTTAATTGTTGTCTTTCTTTTTGAATTTGTGTATGTAATTTACGAATGGCTATATGAACATATCCACTGGGATGCGTCTCAAGAGTCGAAGATATATCATCTAAAGACTCCTTACTCAAGTCATCCCTAATGAATTTAATTTTGTCTTCGCGATTAGCAGACACCATTCCTAAAGAACGACAACGAGTATTGCAATTCCATCATGCACATTTGTAACAAACATCCATTTGCTTAGCTCTTCGTTTCTTTGCATATGTGCTTCTTCCAAAACCAGGAAGATGTGAAATAAAAGTGTCAGAAGACTCACCTGCCAATCGGACTCGTGCTTCAATTACCCAACGAATGTCATTGGGCACACCATGGATCGTCAGTAGTCTCATTCGTTCCAAACGAGCTTTGTAAACTTTCATTAGAGATTTTTGAGGGAGAGAAGGAAATTGCTTATGAAGATTTGCGAGAGCTTCTTCCATCTTGAAATGACTTAATCTGTAAAAACTAAACACACCAAATTAAATCACACCAAATCACAATATATACAAAAATTGCATGGGTTGTCTCCCTGCGAGCACTAAGTTTAAAGTCGTCAGCTAGACGTGACTGCTCAATCGTTTATGATGGATCTGAAAGTGTGACACTTTCTTTTTGTCGCTCTAATGATTCTCCCCAGTAGTGCTTGACACGCTGACTGTTAACCTTGAATGTGTTGTTGGTATTGGGATCCAGTAACTCAAAAGCTCCATATGGTAAAACCTGAGTGATCACAAATGGTCCAGACCACTAGATTTCAACTTTCCAGGGAAAAGTTTCAACCTCGAGTTGTACAACAACACCTGCTGCCTTGGTTCCAATTGTTTGTGCACTATTTTTCGGTCATGCCATTTTTTGGTCTTTTCCTTGTATAATTTGGCATTCTCATAAGCCTGTAGGCGAAATTCCTCCAATTCATTGAGTTAGTGAAGTCTTTTCTCTCCTGCAGCTTGTGAATCAAGATTCAACTTCTTCAGTGCCCAGTACGCCTTGTGTTCAAGCTCAACTGGAAGATGGCATGCTTTCCCGAACACCAATCGATATGGGGACATACCAATGGGTGTCTTGTAAGCTGTTCGGTAGGCCCATAATGCATCATCCAATTTAGTAGACCAGTCCCTCCTTGTTGATCCAACGGTCCTTTCTAGGATTCTCTTGATCTCCCTGTTTGAAACCTCAACCTGTCTATTTGACTGTGGATGGTAAGCAGTGGCAACTTTGTGAGTATTTCCGTATTTGGATAGGAGTGCATTGAAGTATTTGTTGCAGATATGAGAGCCACCATCACTGATAATTTCCCGAGGTGTTCCAAACCGAGTGACAATGTTCTTTTTCAGGAATTTGATCACCACTTTTGAATCATTGGATGGCAGTGCAATTGCTTCAACCCATTTGGAGACGTAGTCTACAGAAACCAGGATGTACAGGTTTCCAAATGATGGAACAAAGGGTCCCATGAAATCAATACCCCATACATCGAATATCTCCACTTTCAGAATGTTTTACAACGGTCCTTCATTTTTCATGGAAATATTCCCCGTTCTATGGCACCTGTCACATTGAAAAGCAAAAAGATAAGCATCTTTAAAAAGTGTGGGCCAGAACAAACCTGATTGAAGAACTTTTGCTGCAGTTTTGTTTCCGCTGAAGTGTCCGCCGTATGGTGATGAATGACAGTGTTGCAGAACACTGTTGACCTCCTCATGTGGAACACACTGTCTCAATAATTGATCAGCACATCGTTTAAACATGTATGGTTCATCCCAGACATAGTTCTTGACTTATTTGAAGAACTTTTTCAGTTGCTGAGTTGTCCATTCTAACGGCCATTTTCCTGACACAATGTAGTTGACATAGTCAGCATACCAAGGGACTTCCTGTTGTTTCATGGCAAACAGCTGTTCATCTGGAAAAGTTTCTTTGATTGATAATTCTTTGCTAGCTGTTTCTCCATTCTCAAGCCTCGATAGATGATCTGTCACCTGGTTTTCTGTTCCTTTCCTGTCTCGAATCTCCACGTCGAATTCTTGCAGAAGAAGTATCCAATGGATCAATCTGGGTTTGGCATCTTTCTTTGTGATCAGATATTTGATTGCTGAATGATATGTGTAGACCACCACTTTGGGACCTAGCAGATAGGAGCGAAATTTGTCAAAAGCGTACACAACTGCTAGCAACTCCTTTTCAGTGGTTGTGTAGTTGAGTTGAGCTTCATTTAAAGTTCTGCTGGAGTAGTAAATGGTGTGAAAAATCTTTGCTTTGCATTGTCCCAAAACTGCACCTACAGCAAAATCACTAGCATCGCACATCACTTCAAATGGAAGGGTCCAGTCTGGTGCTACTATGATGGGGGCATAGACCAGCTTCTGTTTTAAGATTTCAAAGGCTTCACGGTATTCTTTGGTGAAGTTGAAAGGCACATCCTTTTCCAAAAGATTGCAAAGAGGTTTTGCAATTTTGGAAAAGTCTTTGATAAATCTCCTGTAAAATCCTGCATGTCCAAGAAAACTCCGAATCTCTTTGACAGATGTTGGTGGAGGTAGTTTCTCAATTGTCTCGATTTTTGCTTTGTCTACCTCGATTCCCTTTTGTGAGATCCGGTGTCCAAGAACAATGCCTTCTTGCACCATGAAGTGGCATTTCTCCCAGTTGAGTACCAGGTTTGTATCTTCGCACCTTTATAACACCTGTTCCAAATTTTGCAAACAATGGTCAAAAAAATCTCCAAACACAGAAAAATCATCCATAAAAACCTTCATACTCTGCTCCAGCATGTCTGAGAAGATGGCCATCATGCAACGCTGAAATGTAGCAGGAGCATTACATAATCCAAATGGCATCCTGCGGAAAGTAAAAGTACCATAGGGACATGTAAATGTAGTTTTCTCCTGGTCTTCTGGTGCGATGGCAATCTGATTGTACCCTGAATATCCGTCCAGAAAGCAATAGAACTCATGTCCTGCCAGTCTGTCTAACATCTGATCAATAAATGGTAGCGGAAAATGGTCATTCCTCATGGCTTTGTTAAGTCTCCTGTAGTCCATGCATACTCTCCATCCAGTCACCGTTCTTGTTGGAATCAGCTCGTTCTTTTCATTGGTGACCACAATAATTCCTCCTTTCTTTGGAACACACTGCATAGGACTTACCCAAGTGCTATCTGAGATGGGATAAATGATGCCAGCATCCAACCATTTGATGATTTCTTTCTTCACAACTTCCTTCATGATTGGATTGAGTCTCCGTTGATGCTCCACTGTGGGTTTGTATTCATCATTCATCAGAATTTTGTGCATGCAAAATGATGGACTAATGCCTCGAATGTCTGCTATAGTCCAGCCAATATCTCTTTTGTGCTCTCGTAATACTCTCAGTAGCTTTTCTTCCTGATCCAATGTTAGAGAAGAAGAAATAATAACAGGTAATTCAGAAGAGTTTCCAAGAAATGCATACCTGAGATGGCTCGGAAGTAACTTTAGTTCCAGCTGTGGTGGTTCTTCAATCGAAGGCTTGATTCGATCTTTCTTTGGCAGTTCCAAGCTTTCAACTGGTGGTGTTGCTTTAAATCGGAATGGTTTGTCAAGGTAGTTGATACATTCCAGGATTTCAGCATCTAGCTCGCTGTCAGTCATGTTGGTGATGCAAGCTTCAAGTGTATCCGTGGGATTTGGCTCAGTATCCTGAATGATACTATCAATAACATCAACTCTGAAGAATTCTTCTTCTTCCTTTTCATCACTCGGGAATTTCATAGCTTTGAAAACATTAAAGGTCACTTCTTGGTCCTGCACTTTCATGGTCAGTTCTCTTTTTTGCACATCAATTACAGTTTTACCTGTAGCCAAGAATGGTCTCCCAAGAATGATAGGTACTTCTTTGTCTTCTTCCATGTCAAGGATGATGAAGTCTGCTGGAAGGATGAGTTTGTCAACTTTGACCAGCACATTTTCAACGACTCCTCTCGGAAATGCGAGCGTCCGATCAGCAAGTTGCAAAGATACCGAGGTAGGCATTGCTTCTCCAATTTGCAGTTTCCTATAAATAGAGAAAAGCATTAAATTAACACTGACACCTAAATCACATAAAGCCTTACCGATGTAATGTTCTCCAATTGTGCATGGAACTGTGAAACTGCCAGGATCTTTCAACTTCGAGGGAAGCTTCCTCTGAATGATGGCGCTGCATTCTTCCGTTAATGCTACTGTCTCGTAATCTCCCAATCTCCGTTTTCATGAAATAATGTCTTTCATGAATTTTACATAGCTGGGCATTTGTTCCAAGGCTTCTGCAAATGGTATGTTAATGTGCAGCTTTTTGAAAATCTCCAAGAAACGAGGAAACTGTTTGTCCAGTTTGTTTTTCTGAAGACGCTGAGGAAAAGGTGGTGGTGGAGTGATCTGTTCTTTTTCTTTTTCCTTTGCTTCTTTCTCCTCCATATGTGGAACTGCATCTTTTGGAATATCTTCAATTGTTGCCTTGATTCCAACATCTTTTTTGATCTCAGTATCACTCTTTAAGGTAATGGCTTGACATTGCTCCTTCCCTCGGTTCCTTGGATTTGGTTCTGTGTTGTTGGGAAGATTACCTGGCGGTCTGTAACTCTGAGCATTGGCCAGTTGTCCGATTTGATTCTCAAGTGCTTTGATGGAAGCTGATTGGCTCTGAATCATAGCTTCATATCTTTTTAATTGAGCTAACATCTCTGTCATCACTGATTCATTTGTCTGCTCCTGGCCTTTATTCTGTTGCTGGAATCCAGGTGGTGGATAATTCTTTTACCCTGAATTGTTGCTCCATGTAAAATTAGGATGATTCCTCCACCCTGGGTTGTAGGTGTTGGAATATGGATTGTTCCCATATCTGTTGAAATTGTTGACATAATTCACCGTTTCTTCAAGTTGGTTTGGTTTTGGTGCTCCTCCATATGGTGAACTTGTGGATCCAGTAGTGCTTTGAGTGTTGAGAGTCTCCATAAATTTGCATATCTGATCCAACTTGGCACCGACTGCTGTATTAGCTCCAACTTCATAAATTCCTGCAATTCTTTGAATCAGACTTCTTTCTGTTGGCCACAAGGAATTTTTGTTGGCCATTTCTTCAATTAGGTCCCAGACTTGATCTTCTCCTTTTGCCATCAAAGCTCCTCCAGCAGTAGCATCAACTGTGGTTCTCATCAGTCTAGAAAGTCCATTATAGAAAGTTTGGACTTGAAGCCATTTTGGAATCTCATGGTGATGACATTTCCGGAGCAAATCTTTGTATCTTTCCCAAGCTTCATACAGGGATTCTGAATCTTGCTGCACAAAGGATGTGATGTCATTTCTCAACTTTGCAGTTCTGGCTGGTGGAAAGTATTTTGCAAGGAATTTGGTGGCTAGAGTGTTCCAAGTTGTGATGGATCCAGCTGGTAGTGAATGTAGCCAAGCTTTTGCTCTGTCTTTCAAGGAACATGGGAAAACTCTCAGTCTCATAGCTTCTTCAGCTCCTCGGTTGTAATTGAACGTGCCGCAAACTTCCAGGAAGTTGCTGATGTGGGCATTAGGATCTTCAGTTGCATTTCCCCCAAACTGAACTGTCTACTGAATCATCTGAATGCAAGTTTTGATGTCACCTGCATTTGCTGCTAAAGAGGAAGTACAATACAGGAAATGAGGCCATCTACCACCGGAATGGTTCTGTCTCGAATGGGGATTGGTGGTGCAACCTCCAAAGGTTTAGGTTCCATGTTGACTAAGGCTTCTTGGCCTTCTCGCCTTTCCCTTCTCAACTGTCTGATGGTTCTTTCAATCTCTGGGTCAAGCGGTCGGATTTCAAAGCTTCTGGTTCGTCTCATGAAGTGTCTGAGAACCTAAAACACAATAAAACAAAAACAATAAGTAAAAAGAAAAATTAGATACAAGTAACGAATCTAACCAGTAAACTAATAGTAAAAGATAACTAAGTCCCCGGCAACGGCTCCAAAAACTTGACCGGCGTAAACACACACGTATAACGCAAGCGCATGTATCGTTCAAGTAGTGTAAAAAGTATCAAGCCCACGAGGACTTAAAACCTTTTGTTATCAATTTATAGGGCCAAATGATTACTAGTATCTAACAGGTTGTTTGATTGATTGATTTGAAATGACGATGATTCTAAATTTAAAACAAGTAAATAAAATTGCTTAAAAGTAGGTTAGAAAAATCCAAATTATAAAACTATCTAGGGTTGTGAATCCTTCCAATATTATTTAAAGATGAAGTGGTTATCTTATAGTTGAGTAATATATTGATTTATTAACCTGGAACACTAATTTATGTAAAAAGCCTCTTCCGATGGTCAATTACAAATACCTAGTATAATCCAATTGAACCATATGTCTATGTCAACCAAATTACCTAGATTCATTAAAATTAAGTTCCAATTATGGCTACCCCCGCCCGACAGGTATATTCCTATCCTGTAAGAAAATCTATTAAAATGGTTATCTATCCTCAAGGAAGATCGTGGGCTATTGAGTCTAAGGTCTTAAACTTAAAATCCCTATGTCTAGTTCATTTTAAGTTTACCTAATCAATTTAATTAATGGCCAGTTAATTAAAGAGCATTAAGATTAAGACTCAATAAATAAATCTTTATATTACTCAAACTATAATCTAACCCCTTATAAACCCGTGATATTAAAATTCATCACAACCCTAGATACTAACTTAGTTATAAAACATAGTTAGGGCTAGTAAAAACTTAAAAGTAAAAGCCATAAAATAAAAGTGCTGAAAAGTAATTGCGTAAAGTAAAAGCTTAAAAGTAAAATAAAATAAAAATGCTAAGGTAAAAGGAATTATTTCTACTACTACTTATTTAGATATCTCCCAGTAAAATAATATATAAACTTGTGATTATTACCAACCAGCCATATAGGCGGTAACCTGATTAAGTCAATTTAAGTCCAACCAGCCATAAAGGCGGAACCAAAGTAAACCAGCCATAAAGGCGGAACCAAAATAAACCAGCCATAAAGGCGGAACCAAAATAAACCAGCCATAAAGGCAGAAAAGGAATTTTATTACCAACCGACCAATCTAGCGGTATCCTGATTAAGTCAAATTTTAAAAAGTAAATATATTATTTTTAAGGGAGATTAATCTAAATAGCAATAGTAAAAGAATTATCTTTCACCTAGCATAAGGAAGTTACCTCCTCATGATTGAATAGTAAGAACTGTAAAAAGTAAAAGGTAAAAATAAATTACTATTACTAATCAAAAGTAAAATTACTATTATTACATAACGTAATTAAAAATTACAAAACTAAATTAAAAGAAATTTAGAGAGAGAATAACTCCCTATTTACATCAAAGAAATGGGAGAGGAAGGTACAATGAAATCTGATATTTCGAGCTCTATTTATAGGCGCGGATAGGCCGCGAGCGTCGCGACGCTGAAAGGGTTCAGCGTCGCGACGCTGGAACAGTGACACGTGTCACTTGCTGATTCGCCGGCTCAGATTCTTATCCGATGACGTGGCACTGTTCATGACGTCATTGGTGACATCACGCTGACGTGTGGAGGGCGATTGTCGGCACCGTTAGATCGCGACACGTGGCACCGGCGTATTTTAGCATCTCCGTTGTGATGGCGACATGTGGCACGACGCAAGTTAGCATGATCGGCGCACGTTAGCAAGTCAAACCAATCAGATTTTGACACGTAGTAGACGGCGCACGTTAGCAGGTTCGGCGCATGCTAGGCGTCGCGACGCGCAAGGCTTCAGCGTCGCGATGCCGAAATTACCATTTTGCCCTTTTTGTCCAATTTTTCCTGTTTTGCTCCAATTCACCTCCAGAATGTCGTGAAAATTTATTTATCTACAAAATAACACAAAACACATCAAAATTTTCACAAAACCAAGAAACTATACAAAATATTAGGTTAAATGAGTAGTAAATAGTGATAGATTCACCACTCATCATCATGCTCTTTTGGGTTTCTGGGTCTTGGAATTCAAATTTCATATCAATTTTCATATTAAGCTGAAATAGTAACATAATAAATAAAAATCACACTAAAAATATATAAAATATAAATTTAATTATTATTTCACAAATATGCTAAATTAAGGGGATTAATGAAGCTACAAGTGTAAAATAATTAATTTTCTTTTTAATAAAAGTATACTTTTTAATGTTCATCACACCACAGCCAGGTTATTACTAGTGTAACATCCCCCTCCTCGGAGATGCTACCAGTAGGAAATATGAAGACTTATCCCCCTTAGCCTCTGACACTCTAACTATGACCATGTCTACTAATGTCAACTAATGTACAAATTCATGCATAGGGATCATTGCCCAACTTAATAACATGATATGCAAATTTCAAACTCATAATTGTATATTTAATGAAACTTCTTTTTACATCACTGTTCATGGAGACTATAAGCACATTACAACTACTTATACAATACCAATGATTGACATGCAACTTTAAATTTACTCCGACTGTACTGAACCTCTATACTCGACTAGATGGACCATGCACCTTAGTGACTTCCATCGGTATCCATCCTTCCGAGCTTGTTCTCTGAGTAACCTGCAAAATAGAAAACTGGGAGTGGGGGGTTAGATCGTTTGCACGACCTAGTGAGTGGATAATTTTAAAACGCACACTGAAATGCTTTACAAACATTCACTTGTTTCTGAAATCGAAATCATCTTCAAGAAAACAGATATTTTCTGAAATCTATTTCTTATCTGAAAACACAACTCTTTCTGCAAAACTATTCTGGAAATCTTATCTGTCTGTAAAACTCTGAGTCTTTCTGTAAAACTGAATTTTTTCTAAAACTTTTTTCGTAAAACTACTCTTTCTAAATCTCTTTCATAAAACCATCATTTATGAATACCATATCTCTGAAAATCTTACCTCTGAAAATATATCTCTGAAAAACCTAGCGTATGAAGGCGTTACGTCTCGCTGTCCCCCCATACGCCTAAACTAGTGGTCTTAGGGTGTTACATCTCGTAGTCCTTCAAGCCATTGAACTAGAGCCAAACGTGTTGATTATGTTATCATCTTGACCCTAAATCTAAGATTTATGGGCGTTACGTCTCGCCGTCCCCTAGTAATGAATCTAGGATCTAGGGACATTTGTCATCCCTAGTACTTGACTACGTTATATGTGTCCGTCAATTCCAAGTTACAGTCTGAGGTGAGTTTTTCTCTCATGCCTCCAAAAATCATCAAAATCATGCTTTTAAAATCAAGCTTTCTAAAACATTCTCAATTATAAAATATTCGTAAATAAATCTGGCTAACGCCCTATATACTTAAAAAGTAAATCTCAGTTCAAAATAAATAAGTAAATAACAACTTGAAAAGAGAATATTCACTCACTGATTTACAACTATTGCCAATGATCCTGAATATGATTGAAAAGATTCCTTCGGAAAAGCCAATCTGACTTGTATCCGAGTTTGGTTGGCATATTTAAACTGATAAGTTAATTATGATCATGGATAAGGTGAATGTACATGCTTGTAGTATACAGAACCTTTAAGGTGTCCTCTAACTTCCTAAGATGAATATGAAATGGAATGAGACTGTTTCTATCACGTGTCGCGATGCCAACTCTTACGCGTCTTGACATCCAAGCAATCAGACCGAGGCATAGAGTAATTTATATTTCGAGTCGCGACGATGTGTGCTCCGCGTCGTGACTCCCACATGCTCAGACCTGAGGTAGAGAGCATCATTATGATCTGCATCGTGACGCCAAGCGTTGAGCGTCGCGACATCCACACGACCAGACCTGAAACAAAGGGCATCTCCCAACTTGGCGTCACCACACTATCTCATAAGCGTCACGACACTAACCTGATTACAGGTCAACATTCAACTCATCACTGCCAAATTCTAAAAATGCAACATCAACACCCATACTCTACAACATTCACATAAACACTTCTTTAAATTTCAACACCCATCCATGTTATATCAATATCCCACCATCAAAGCAACTCTCTAATCTCATAGACCTTAATTTAACTCAATATCTAGATTTTCAAATTTTTTGGGCATTTCTTAATAAAATCAATTTCCTAGTTCAATATCCACCTCAATGCAATCACTAGTCTACTAACATGTCATTATTTCATCAAAACACCACAATCCAAGTTTGAGTCAAGATTTCTTACCTTAAATCATGTTCCTTCTTCTCCATTAGAGTCTACAAGCCCTCATTTCTCCTTTCTAAACTTGGCTTGTGTTGGATTTTCTCCATTCTTCTTCAATATTTCTTGCGAAGTTGTAAATTTCTCTCTCTCTCTCTCTCTCATTTCTTCCTCATTCTCCACCATTACTAGAATTCAGGGGTTGGATGGCTTTTATTTGTTTCTTGACTAGCTTAGATTCTTCTAGAGAAATCTATGGACTTGGAAGATATTTAAAGCTCTTATGCCAAAATGAGAAGAGTAATAGGCTTTTGGGTTGGAAAGACAATTTCTTTTTATTTCTTATTTTCGTCACAGTGCATATAGTCTGGGTCCTCTGGGAAAATGACCAAATTAGACCTAAGCCTGTTCAAAATTTAGAAAACTATTCAACATAAAAGTTGTAGGTCTACGTCTTAGATTTCCGGCGATATAAAGTTCATAAAATCGGAGATTACATCAGAAGGTTAGGGCCCAAATACTAAGGGCTGTCTGGAATAGAATATAAACTAAATTATGTATCAGAACTACGAGGAATTTATCAAATATCCAAAAAGAAATTTCACGAGCACAAATAGTCTTAAATATGATTTATATTATTTATTACAACATCTATAATATAGTAGTCTTCGGAATTACCGAGGTGTTACATTTTCTCCCCCTTAAATATGATTCATCATCGAATCCTTTATGAGGTTTAACTTTCAGGTACGTCTTTGTTTGAGAACATTTGTGTCTCTGCTACAGTTATCATCCTTAACTTTCTTTCTGCTCTTCTGCTCAAGAACTCAGTGTTATGGCTTCTGGGAATCTCTTATTCTGGTACACTTTATTCGACCTTTATAGCTGAAAACTTAATCTTTGGGAGTCTCTTCTGCAATCCTTTTTATCATGTGGAAACTAAGTCCGTATAATCCCTCATGGAACTTATTATCCATAAAATTTATTTACCTTTTATTCCACACTTCGTGACATCTCGACAAATGCGTAAGAAATATTTAATCTCTAAAATTTGAACTTAGGTTCCCCTCAAACTGGTGCCAGAGTGAATTATATTCTCTGTCTGATACCATGAGACTATACCTTACTTCATCTCGTTCTATTCTTTAAAGATTTAATACTCTTAAGGCTTCCCATATGTTCACTCATCTTATTATCGCTCTAACCCAAATATGTTTATCCTATAAGGTTTTAACTGAATTTGGTATACAAATGCTAATATGGGCGCACCCACACTACTCAAGTTGAATCATTAATCCTCAATAACAGCATTTGGTCTATATGGGGGATTTATACCAATCTGATCACTAAAAAAATATATTCTTGCTTAAGTCATACTGGTGTCATGTGACCTTAATGAATATGTATATGAATTCTTCTCAGCATTGATCCTACATTTCTAAAGATACATGTGTCTCCTATAGTTAGGTTCTTTCACGTTCTGCCTTAACTCTGGGGTAAATGTATGCAAGGGTAATCCTTGACACTATTGTAACTGATTGTACTTGATACCTTCTTGGCTCTGCATGATTGATCTGATCTAACGTTCATTATCATAGTTTTAACTATTTAACTCTCTCTTTTGCTTTGCTAAGTTTCAACTACTATAAGTTCTAACCTTCATATTCCCGTATATCCCTGGGGCTTAGGATCTCGTAGTTCATGATCAGACTCTTTATATGCTTTAAGTTTACCACCACGATTTTCTGATATTTCCTAAATCCAAAATACTAATTCTTGACATTTTTCTAACGATATTCTTCTAGTTGGCCAAAACTTAACAGAATAAATCGTTGTTATATCAATTATATATATAGTAGTGCAGAATAGGTAATTAAAGCATGAAAGCAATTGTATGTCCTTATTGTTAACGTCGACGGTGATGATTCAGTTCAGGTTAATGTTCATACTCCTTTGTATTTTTAAATTCGTTGCCAATAAAAATCTTGTTAACCATCTTTTTCACTGACTTGATCTCCTTGTCTGATTGCACTATAGGATAAGCTACATTCACTTATCCCATAGTCTTATTCTATCAGATGTTGTCATTGTCTCAACAATATCCGTATATCTAGTTTCCTTGACAGTCTCTATGTTATGCCTTAATAAATTCATTTCAAGTCATCTTAAGAATTATTTGTAGTGGTGCGTTGCGAAAGGAACATACAGTCTATTCTCAAATATCTTTCTCCCAATCTATATTTAAAAGGACTTCGGTCTTATACCAGCACCTAAGGCTCACTACCATGCATTCCACAATATAGTCTGTGTTAGGGTTGGTGCTCTGAGCGCCAATTTTATTATGTATTTCCTTGTAAATACTAATGTAACATTTTATTATGAATAAAATGAACAGTTTCTTTTATATAACTTCTTCTTTGATATGGTAAAGACGTAGCCGACCTTAGAATGATTAGTTATGATACTGTTGCAAAAGCGTCGCAACTGACATTGAGTTGTATCATGACGTTGTCATTCTTAGAATGTTCCCGGTCAAGGTTTACACTACTTGGTCAGTAAAGTAAATCCGTTGAGATTGATACATGTCGTATATTGGAATCTTGGATTCTGATGGTTTCTTAATGAACCATGAGTCTTGGAGACTCGTATAGATGTGTAGGTGTTTATAGCGGATAAACACTGAACGACTCACCGAAGATTCTTAATGGATGGTACACCAATGTCAATAAGAATATTCTCGGGTTGAGTGAGCATAGTGATTCTTTAACTTGAGATACCACTGTGGATATATGAGTTATCCTCCACACTTAGATGGCAGTCACGTCACCGATCTATTTAGATCAGACCTCCGCCTGTTCGTTGGGTGTAGACTGATGCTCAAGATATCCTGTGTGTATCAAGATAGAATCTGCCAGCTCTGTGTACAGAGTATAGGTATTCAATATGAAATTAGCAAACTGTTAAATCCATGGGCCCGTGGTACACTGTAGAAATTAGTTCTAAGTATTTTTGAGGGATTGCTAATAGAAACGTCGACGTAATTACATCTATAGAGATTTGACATTTTTATCTATATCTCTGGATTAATCCGGATATCTGTGACGAATGGATTATACGTATGCTGACCTTTACTTATATATCTGGTGTTGGACCTTCACACTAAGGTACTACTACTAGGTACTATCTAAATTACCTCTTTCAATTTTTCTTCTGATTTATTTCCGACTAATAGTCATACTATCCTTTACTGAGAATCTTCTCAAGATTCATGCTCTCTCGTAATCCTACCATACTCTTTTGTTATTCTTCAATTGGAAACTTTGTTTTGCTACTTAGATTCCTACTTATCTCAATTTTTTAAACCTCTTAATCCATTACTACTCTAGAAGCTCAATATTCTTTGACAAGTTAGGGTATCACCACTAATAATTTTAGGTCGAGTATTACTCTCTTACTAATTCTTCAATTCTAGTATTGTGGATGCTGGATTTCGTCTGAGGTCCACAATCGATAATTTGTTGTATGGGTACTAGCGAACGTGTAAAATAAGGGTAGAAAGAACGATGAAGTCACTTGCCCACCGGTGTGGTGGGTTCCGTAAGCACTCTGACGCTCAAGTCAGTGACATAGTAGAGAATTAGATAGGGAGATCAAGGCTAGTAGTTACCTCAGTCTCATTTTATTAGCCGTGAGGGCAAGGTGTGTTGGTATGTCTAAGGTGGTATGTAGTGGAACTGAATAATCTTTTCTCCCATCTCTTTGTCGTGACCCCTCTCTTTTATAAGTCTTCTAGTGTGGGTCATTTAACCTTCTTATGCCCGTTGGAATCTTGGTAACTGCTGACTTAATGATGGAGTTTAAGGCTTTTTCTCTGTAACCATTGATTAATGAATTTGGGCGTTTTTCCCATCAGGTAATTTGATGAGTCTATGGGCCATCTTGATCTTGGTGTGTCAATGGCAATGGGCTTTGGGCTGGGGTGGTCTCTCGGCCAGGCATTGGTTTCTAAATTGGATTTGATAGTGGGCCTTAGATCTCTGGTTTCGTGGTTGGTTCAGAGGTGAAATGTCGGTTTTACCCTTGGGCCCAAATTTGGCCCCATACAAGTATGATATAGGCTCTTTATAAATCATAAACCTTATTTCTGAGGATTTCCCTCTCTGATTCCTTTACTCATTTGAGCTTTTACCTTCTTGAGGTTCTGTGTTTCACAATGGGTCGGTTACCTCTTTTAATTTTAGCTTGGCTTATTGTGAATCAAACTACTTCATCTCTTACAGAATATTACAATCTTATGATTCTTATTTAGATCATGTTGAACTTTTTGGTTCAGCTATCTTTCCGTTTTATGACTTATTTATCCTGTCAGATGTTCTCTTTACTTGTTAAAATTCTTACTGGGTTCTAAGTTGGGGGGTGAATGCATGCTCTCCACAGAGTTATGAGATTACACAGTACTGTTAATTTTCTAAGCTCAATGAAGCTTTGGTTAGGTGTCCATATACTTGCTAGAGTAGGGCTAATGGAAAGGAGAATTATCATTCGTACTATTGGGATTTGCATTGACTACTCTATATCTTAAGGTTCCGTAACTTTTATCAACTATTCTGAGGTCTCCTTTTTTATTTACTGTCCTTAAGCTACGTTATTTATGTTACCGTATGTACTGAACTCCCTTCACTTTCTGCATCCTTCTTTACTATATCTTTTGGCTCTAAGTCGTGCTGCCGAGGCTAGTGGTGGTTCATTCTTATGGGCTACTTTCTAGATCTCTATTCTCTGCTCTTGATATAGGCTACAATTATGCTTTTTTAAATTTTACTATTCATACTAGTACTCTGACTAGCTCTTGAGTATCTCCAATCTTATAGGTATGTCCTTTTAAACTTACACAGACTTCTACTGGCATTGGTATGACCTAAGGGTTCTTACTGGTAGTGCAATTTGTCAATCTTGGTTTATGTCGAGTTCTTCCTTCTCTAGCCTTAGAAGCCTCACTGGTAATTTTTTGGGTAATCTACCTTTCAATACCTTATATTTCTGTCTTAGGATAACCCTCATCGGCTTCCTTATGGTTATCTACATCTATGCCGGTAGAGGCTAGGGCAAGCATCTTACGTTTGGACGGATATCGATATCCTTGTTCTGGTACTATGTGTCCTAGTATAGTCTATTACTAATGTAAGATAGGTATGAGATAGGCTCCGTCAGGATAGCTTCCTTAACCGGTACCACTGAGAGGTTCAAAATCTAGGTAGATCAAGGCCTTATTTATATCGGATTCCTTGGTTAAGACCACTTATCCTCTTTTCCTTACGACCTTCATTTGATTTGCTTACGAGCCTGGGTTTGGGTGTATGGTGTCTCTATATCTCTTGTGACATCTCATGTCTATTGCAAACTTCCCCAACTAATCATGATTCCTTGCTTCTATTGTCTTTCTGACTATCATCTGTTATTCGGGGAACTCACTATCTATACGAGGTACTCAAAGACTATTGGATCTACTTGAAAGAATTTTCTGAGGAGTGAATGAATCTTATTTGGGTCTACTGGATATTAGTTCTTGCTCGGGTTACTACATTCCTTTATTACTATAAGTTCTGGCATTTTCTTATTATCACATTTTATATCTCTACCTCTTATTGTCTCTGGTTTCTTTAAGCATTTATTCCCCATTCCTTACTTTTCTAATAGCTTTCTCTTTTTACTTCCTTGGGTGAACATTCTTAGAACTTTACTGTCTAGTTCCATAACTTGTCTTGAACTTATGATAATAGACCAGGATGACTACAGAAGGATTCTCAACTAGAATAAAATTATGGTTACTTTCATTAGGAAGAAGATTCAGATAGCTTTGGGAATTCTTACGAACCTGTCTATAAACCTTGAGGACGTACTCGAGGATCATATACTAGAGAGGTAGTGCCTTGCATAATAGTATCTCAGGCATACTACATATACAAGACCCCAACACTCTACCCACTACAGTCACTGACTCTCTAGACCATGCTCTGATATCATCTTTGTAACATCCTCCTCCTTGGAGATGCTACCGGCATGGAATATGCAGACATATCCCTCTTAGCCTCTCACTCTCTAAATATGATAATCTCTACTAATGTCATCTCATGTACAAATTCACGCATAGAGACCATTTCCAAACTCAATAACATGATATGCAACTTTCAAACTCATAACTGTAAATTCTACGAAACTTATCTTTACATCACTGTTCATGGAGACTATAAGCACATTATAATGACTTATACAATACCAATGATTGACATGCAACTTTAATTTGACTCTGACTGTACTGAACCTCTATATTTGACTTGGTGGACCATGTACCCTAGTGACTGCAATCAATATCCATCCTCCCAAGCTCGTCCTCTGAGTAACTTGTAAAACATAAAATTGGGAGGGAGGGTTAGATCATTTGCACGACCTAGTGAGTGGATAATTTTAAAATGGAAACTGAAATGCTTTACAAACATTCATTTGTTTCTGAAATCTAAATCATCTTCAATAAAACATATATTTTCTTAAATCTCTTTATTATCTAACACAACTCTTTCTACAAAACTATTATGGATATCTTTTATGTCTGTAATGTTGGGGTCAAGTACAGTGGAAGAGCGCGGTTCAGGGGAAATCATAACTTTAAAACTTTTAAACTTACTGAATAAATTATTCAATATCCAATATGAATAATTCATTCATATTTCACTTAAACATATTATATTTTTTTATCAAATAATAATATAAATAATTTAGAAAATATTGTGAAATTTTTACGAAAATGTTTTCCACAAAACAGCATAAAATGCGTTTTTGGCCGAACCGACCAACCAATACACATGGGGGCAGACTAGGTCAGCACCAATAGTACTTAGGCAGTTCATGGGCTGCCCAAACAGTGACCAATTCACTGTTTGGATAGTCGTCACCTGATAAGCCTGATACTTACCCGGTAACGCCGTTTTTCACTGTTTTCAATATTTTCACTCCGAAATAATTTTCGAAAATTACTCCAATGCCCAATACACATCCAATACATTCAAATAACATATTGTTCATCAAAAATTTTTCCAGAATTTCCAAATCTGATATGGGTGCAAAAATATTCATATTTCATGCTTTAAATCCAATTTTCTCAACATTAATCATATTACGATTTACACCAATCAAAGCCACCACTAATGAAGAACTCAAGAATAATTATGGGTATTACAAGAGTGGTCTTAACAATCTAGAATGACAACAAGTCATCATATGATGAAATTGAACTAATATTATACTAACATTACTCAATCTTACTTCACACATGCATCTAGCCTCTAAATC
>SKCR01051769.1:0-44840 GCA_019454045.1 Zanthoxylum bungeanum
GACCACTTGAAGCTCGACCTATGAACTGGGCTACCTTGACTTTATTCCTTAAAAATATATTTTCATACAAGAGACCTTTACAGGCTATCATCATTAATGATAAAGTTGTTGGACAGTTATGACCCATAGCGTCACTATTTGTACAGATCATGGTGTTGTTGTACAAATTAACTATGTGACAAAGGAAATTGCTCTCTTATCATTTGTGATTAGATCACCAAGATGTATAAATGATAGGAGGTCCTTATGATTAGTTCCTGGATTGAGATGATATGAGACAGTATCAATCCACGAAGGTTTAATCATTAAATATCCCTAGTCAGAGTATTATCGAGATTGGACATCGATATACGTAAAAGACTAGTATTACACTTGTGCGCGTTGTGAGGGCATAACGGCATAGTTCTCATATATTTGGGTATATGATACTCATGCAAGTGTAGTAGGAGGTTGTGTTTTACCGATGGTACGGAAAAGAGCTTCGCTCTGGAAAGACCCCTCGGAATTCCATTGGTAGTATGACTATGTGTCTATGGAAGTCCGAATCAAGGTAGGTGTATTTGGTCTTAACCTGAGACTTGCACCGCTAATACTTGCGACAATCAATATACTTTGGTTTTTGGTCGTCCAGGGCTTTAACAGGTTCTCTGTACGCCTCTGCTGGGTATATTGAGAATCATAGTGTATTGGGTGTGATGTCAAGACGGAAGTATCACTCCAGTCATAGTGGAGATGATGGTCACGTAGGATACGGAACTGATTCTCTTATGTACTGCAGTCATCGGGATAAATTGACTAGGTCATGTTTATCCGATTATAGAGACTAGTTACCAGAGATCCGATATGTGCTTCGTATGGGGCAGACAGAATTCCAGCCCCAGTCCTAGCACGTGACATCCGGTGCTGGATCGAAATACGCAATACTGCGTATACTACGCCTGATATAGATCACTTATTCCTGTGAGGATATTTCTGGAGAATTGGGTAGGCATGGTGCTTTGCTAGAAGCCAACCTTGTCTTGTAAATCGGTATAAACGTAGTACTAGGTACTTACGTGTTCGGATAGTCCGACGACCAGATTTACTGCCAACATATCCGGGGATCTCATGGGTCGCTTCCCGAAGATTCACCGATGACGTATGACTCGCACTTTATTAATCTGGGATTAATTAGATGAGAGAGAAAATTAATCTGGGATTAATTGCGGAGATATTTTCTCTGGGATAAAATATCAATAAAAGAGAGATAACGATTAATTTGGAATTAATCGATAAAATAATATATTCGATATATTATACGAAATTGGATTTCGAAGCGGAATTGAAATTAGATTTTAATTCGGGCGAACGAGTTAATTTAGAATTAATTCTTTAGCAATGTGAATAGTGATTTCACTAGGCATAATCATTTAATTATGTCGCAACGAAAAAATCATTAATTTGGAATTAGCGAACACGAGCCCGGGAGCGTTTGCGAGCGCATTCACATTTAAAATTCTAGTGCGGCACGCAAGTCATATCAAGCATCAAATCGCTAGTCACATCAAGCATCAAATCACTTGTCACTTTGAGTGATGTGACAACTTGTCACTTGATTGATTGAGTGATGTGAATAGTAGATGGGAGTTGTTGGAAAGGTTTTTTGAAAGCTTGAAAGACATTTACAATTATTTAATTGATATTTGACTTTTCTTTTTTTGTGTATTAGATATACAAAATAAAAACAACACTCCATCTATTCTCTCTCTACTACTTACAGTTTTGGGAGGTTCTTTCCCTCCTCTCCCTCTCACGGCCTAGGGCCAATTTCACTCTAATTTCTTCACTTGGCCGAGAGCCATAAGCAAGAAGGAGAAGATTTGTTGCAAATCTTCAAGAGTGCTAGCACACAAAGAGGCATACAAGGTGATAGAGAAACTCACTTGTGAGCATGGAATCCATTTTGGAAGCTTGGAGCTTGAAGACATCAATGGAGATGATCCATGGCCGAAAAGATTTTTTGTTCTTCGTCGCATCGCTCAACCGCTCGATGTAAGTATTCCGCAACTTCTTCGTGTATTCGCATGTTGTTTCTTGCTTGATAATTGATCCTCGGGACTTAGAGATTTCCCAACAACAAAATCAGAGCGAGTTGAAAGCATGAAACTTGATTTAGGGTTAAAATTGGGTAAATTGAATTTGAGCATGATTTGGTTAAATTGTTTGATTAAGTATGCTTAAATGATGTTGTATTGAAGTTTGATTGGATTAATTTCATGAAAAGTTGTTTGGAACAATTTTCCCCAAAATCTTTGGCTTGGCCGAGAATGACATAACCCTAATGTCTTGGGATTTTTGATTTTTGATTCATTGGATGAGTTGGAATCATTTTGGGAATATTGATTTAGGATTTAATTGGATTGAATTCGGAATTTATTTGAAAAACCCTATATTGCCGAGATAAAGGAAGCATGAAATGGGTTTGATTTTTGATAAAATGTGTTGGACATATTTTAATGTTGTTAAGCATGATTAATTAGGCTAATTGGTGTTTTGGAAATATTGATTTGGGTAATTAATTATGTAATACACTTTGAGTAATTAAATTGTGAAATTGGAATTTTTGTAATTTAATTATTTGGGCTTAAATTGGATTTGGGCTTGAAAAGTTGTTATTGGGCTTATTGGGCTTGGTTGTACCAAGATTGGTTTAGGCAAATTGGTTGGATCCAATTGGGCCCAAAACCACATCCATAAAGTCCAATTATGACTAATGGACCTTTAACTTTAATTGGTCCTAATGGGCCTAAATTGGTTTCTAGGCATATAAGGATGATTCCTTTAAATGGGCTTTAGTCTTTGGGTTTGACCCAAGTTGACCAAAAGTCCATGCCTTAAGAAATTAATTAAAAGCCCATTGGACTTTAATTAAATTAACATTGGATGTTAATCGGGCTTTGAGACCCGTAACGATTAGATTTGGAATCTAAGTCGTAAAGGTTCGTTAATAAAGTGTAATATTTAATTTGGAATTAAATAATGAATTAGTATTAAATGCAAATTGAATTGGATTTAATTTTGTAGTTTAATATAATTCAAAAATTCGTACTTTGAGTACTTATTTGCAAAGCGAGTTTGACTCGCGCAAAATCAAATCGTTATTTGAACATTGGATGGTCATTAATTATCAGATTAATTAATTGGATTAGATTGATTGATAACATGCTTGTGTGAATACATGGTTGCGATGCATGAATAATGTATATCGGATGGATATTAGATGGGTGGTGCAATTTTGGAAATTGTTGTAATAAATTTAGAATTTATTAATTGGACCTGCGAGTCCAGCCTATTACCTCCATACTCTTTGTATTTTTCTGCTCACCTATTCCTCTCAATGTAAATGAGGTTTCTTTAGAAGTGTTATGTAACGGGTAGAAGCAATACTTGTGCTAGCGGGAGAGAGGAAATGGAGAGATTTGATCTAGGATCATTGTGTTAAGTATCCATTCGCATATCATTATTATATTTATTTTACGCGCCTTATTATGTGTTTAGAATGCATGTTTAAGGGTGTATGATGATGAGACCTTAACAAATATAATAAATTGGTTGCCAATTTACACGCGAAAAACCCTCACAAAATATTAAGCGTTTTTCCTTCCATTGAGTGATTCTTACTCAAGATCCAAGACTGGCATTGGTTTGTTGGCCAAAGTCAAGACCTTTGTCCGTCGAGGATGTGTTTGAATCACGAGAGCTTTGTCTATATCGGTGTCATGTCCAAGTTGTGGTTTGTTGGCCAAAGTCAAGACCACTTCTTGTCCATCGACATTGATTACGAAGTTTTCCAAGGTCAATGGGTCACGCTTAACTAGGATCACTAAGTTTATTGTGCCAAAGCCAAGGCTTAGTTGATTCAGAGGAAAAAGGTTAGGCAATATATTGGATATATTGGCATGTATAAGATATATGTTTCGGACTTGGATGTCCCCCTACTGGATCTAGGAATTGGATGGGATCCAATTGATCTTAGATATCTACCTAGTTAATTATCATACAATTTGTTGGCCAAAGTCAAGATTATGTGTTATTTAACGGGATCCTAGCCCACTAGGAAACACTGTTTCCCGAGTACTCCACAGAGGGTTAGAGGCTCACCGAAAAATAGTGGGAGGCAAGTATTAAATTTGCAATATTCGTTTAATAACTTGTCATATGCGCTCATATCAAATCATTCTTCGTTAAATAAATTAATTATTAGTTGGACTAATATTTAATCGTTGTTTTTAAAAACAGCTGGACTGTATTCAAACTATTCAATTAATAGTTGATTTTATAATTGGATTATAGTAATCAATATAAATGAATTTAATCAATTAAATTATAGTTGATTATATAGTTGGACTATAGTAATCATTATAATAAATAGTGCCTAAATCGTTGATTAAATAGTTTGACTATTAGAATCAAGATAAAATTGAAAGATTGACATTTAAAACATAGTCCTAGGGAAAATGTATTTAAATGGTTTAATTTTCAAATTGGGAATAAAGTTTTAGGATGGTCCTGGAAACTAAGAAGTTACTTTATTTGATAAAATAACATATTAGGCCTAAGCCCGGAGTTAAGCAAATAGTAGAGCATGATATTTGGAATATTCATGTGATGATAACTTTAGTGCTTAATCCATTAAGCTTGCCAAATAGACTCCTTAATTTCTTAATCAGAACTAAGGATTAGATCCTTAAAGTATGATAATAAAATTGAAGGATCTTCATAAATCTATCTTTAGAATTTAGAAGTAAAAATTGCAATAGTAAAACTCTTGGAGAGATAATGGCTATTCTCAAGGAGATAAAGCCAAAGTTTGCAATATGGCAAGAAGCGCAAGGCGCACCTTACTTTAACATCCCAAAAGGCCAAAGCCCTCTGGAGTGTGGTAAAGGGCAAAGGTAAAATCATTATAATATTCTGGGAAGATAAATGACATATCCCAAAATGTTTGCCTAAATTGTGGCAAACGGGATCGCGGAAGCGTGACTCTCGTTTGGACAAGGCCGACATGAAGGAATTGAAGATGGGCAAGGCTCCGGCTTCAACCAAGTTTGTCATAAACATGTTCACAATTAGTATTAAAATTGGATTTTAGATACTGGATGTGGTACATAAATATGTACTGGTGTGCAGAATCTGCTATGAGCAGGATACTGACTTCAATTGAGATTAATCTGTGAATTGAAAACGGGACGAAAGTCGATGTTTTAACCGTAGATACCTAAGTTTAGGAACTACCTTTACGGTATGTACTTAAATTAGGAAACTGTTAAAATGTAACTGGTTTGACTAGATACATTATCTCTATATCAGGGTTTAATCTGTTGGGGATATACCTTTATATTCTAGAACACTAAAGTGTTTTATTATATAAAGATGATATTGAGATAAACACATTAGATGTGAATAACAATATTTATATTTTGAATATAAATAAATCTCAAACGTATAACTGTTGGACAATTATGACCCATAGCGTCACTATTTGTACAGATCATGGTGTTGTTGTACAAATTAACTATGTGACAAATGAGATTGCACTCTTATCATTTGTGATTAGATCACCAAGATGTATAAATGATAGAAGGTCCCTGTGATTTGTTCCTGGACGGAGAATGATATGAGACAGTATCAATCCACGAAGGATAAATCATTAAATATCCCTAGTCAGAGTATTATTGAGATTGGACATCGATGAATACGTAAAAGACTAGTATTACACTTGTGCGCATTGTGAGGGCACAACTGCATAGTTCTCATATATTTGGGTATAGGATACTCATGCAAGTGTAATAGGAGGTTGTGTTTTACCGATGGTACGGGAAATAGCTTCGCTCTGGATAGACCCCCTCGGAATTACATTGGTAGTATGACTATGTGTCTATGGAAGTCCGAAATCAGGGTAGGTGTATTTGGTATTAACCTGAGACTTTCACCGCTAATACTTGCGACAATCAATATACTTTGGTTGCGGTCGTCCAGGACTTTAACAGGTTCTGTGTACGCCAATGCTGGGTATATTGAGAATCGTAGTGTGTTGGGTGTGATGTCAAGACAGAAGTGTCACTCCAGTCATATGGAGTTGATGATCGCGCTGGGATACGGAACTGGTTCTCTAAAAAGGTTGCAACTGTCGGGATAATATGACTTGGTCATGATTATCTGATATTAAAGAGACTAGTTGCTTGTCATCCGATATATGCTTCGTACTGGCAGACATTGTACCAGCCTCAGGCCTTGCATGTGATCATCCGATATTGGAAAGAAATACGCAATACTACGTATACTACGCCTGATATAGATCTTTTATTCATGTAAGGATATTTCCGGAGAATTGGGGAGGCATGGCGTTTTGCTAGAAACCAACCTTGTCTTGTAATTCGGTATAAACGTAGTACGAGGTACTACGTGTTCAGATAGTCCGACGACCGAATTTACTGCCAACATATCCGGGGATCTCATGGGTCGCTTCCCAAATATTCACCGATGACGTATGACTCACACTTTTAATTAATCTGGGATTAATTAGATGAGAGAGAAAATTAATTTAGGATTAATTGCGAGATATTTTATCTAGGATAAAATATCAATTAAAGAGAGATAACGATTAATTTGGAATTAATCGGTAAATTAATATATTTGATATATTAAACGAAATTGGATTTTGTCGCGGAATTAAAATTTGATTTTAATTCGGGCGAGTGAATTAATTTAGAATTAATTCATTAGCGACGTGAATAGTGACTTCGCTAGGCGTAATCATTTAATTACGACGCAACGGAAAATTCGTTAATTTGAAATTATCGAACCCGAGCCCGAGATTATTTGCGAGCGCATTCGCATTTCGAATTCGAGTGCGGCACGCAAGTCAAATCAAGCGTCAAATCGCTAGTCACATCAAGCGTCAAATCATTAGTCACTTTGAGTGATGTGACAACTTGTCACATTGATTGATTGATTGATGCAAATAGTGATGTGAGTGGTTGATAGCATTTAATTCTATTTTTGAGCCAAATTTATGTTGACTTTTGGAAAGCCATTACACAAATTTTGGTATATGTATTTATTTGATTTTGGAAAATCATTTTATAAACAACTCTCACAACTCTTCTCTCTCTCTAATTTCTCTTCTCTCTCACGCCCACAAGGGCTCATTTTCTTCTTCTTACAAGGCAGTGAACTGCCGAGAGTTTGAAGGAATGATGGAAGCAAGTGTTTGATTTTTGTGGCAAAAATCATAAGAACTAGCACTCCGAGAGACATGCGAAAGTGATAGGGAAGTCCACCTATGAGCCGGGAATCGTTTCGCAAAGCTTGGAGCTTGGAAGATGGCCTCCCAAGGCCGAAACCAGTGAGCAAAATGCAGCCCACTGCCGCACAAACCAGTGAGCAAAAACAGAATTTTTGTTCGTCAAAGCGTCACTCAACCGATCGATGTAAGTATTCTGCGACTTTCTTGATTGTATTCACACATGTTCATGCTTGATTTATGATCCTTGGGACCCTTAGTAAACTCCAACAATAACATGACAAACAAATAGCTCAAACTGATTTAGTTGAGACTTATATATGGCATTGTTGTCTGGGACACAATTAATCAAGACTCGTATATCCACACTTTCGAAGAGTGGGTACTAGGACTGATTTGATTCTATTCAAATAATGTCTACGAATCTAGTTTATTGGGCAAAGTGCCTAAAACACCTTTACTTGGTAAAAGTGCAATTGCCACCGATCTGTTAGCCCTAGTTCATAGTGACGTAGGTGGGCCCATATCTAGCTAGGCTAGAGGTGGATATGAATGTTTCATGACCTTTACGGATGTGGCATCGCGTTATGGTTATGTGTTTCTTTTGAAACACAAATCAGAAACTTTTAGAGTTTCGACACGAAGTACACAAACAGATCGGCTAAAGTATTAAATCTTCACGGTTAGACCATGATGAAAATACTTAAGCAATAAGTTTCTCAAATACTTGAAAGAGTATAGTATTCTTTCAATGAGGACTCCTCCCGGAACACGTCAGTCTGACGGTGTGTCCGAACAGAGAAACAAAATTTTGTCAGACATGATAAGGTTAATCGTGAGTCGCTCTGAGCTACCATTTCCCTCAACGTGTACGCATAAACAGTGCAGAACGTATTTAGAATAAGGTTCCATAAAATCTGTTAGACAGATTTCATATTAGATATGAACAAGAAAGAAATTGGGTTTCTCATTCCTGAAGATTTGGGAATGCTGGGCATATGTTTGGATGATACCAAACTAGAACCCAAATCGGATAAATGCCTAAATTGTAGGTTATCATAGGGAAACAAAAGTATAGTACTTATACAACTCACAAGAGAACAATTTAATTATTGTTCACCATGCGGTTTTCCTAAGAGGAATACCTATATGCAGTGGTAAGTGGGAGGATAGTAAAACTCGATGAAAATCGGAGTAATACTTCCAGACACCGAGTCCTCAATGGAACACAAAATAGTTCATCAAGGATGAAACTATACCAGTAATCTTCGAATACACAAGAACCGTGTAGATCGGAGAGAGTCAGAAAACAACCTGGGGTATGGGTTTCTGATCTCACCTCATAAAGATGTCAATCTTATTGAGGAACACGAACTGACTACGTATAAGGAAGTGATACAAGGTATCGACTCCCTATTATGGCAAAGTGCCATGATGTCCAAAATGGATTCCATGTAAACCAACTATGTTTGGATACTAGTTGATGTACCACAAGGCATTGTGCCTATTGGTAATATATAAGTCTTCAAGGAAGACATACATGGATGGCAACATACCAATGTACTAAGCTGGGCTTGTAGCGAAAAGGTATCGTTATCAACATTATATCGATTACGATGAAAACTTTTACCTGTTGCCATGGTTGAATCCATTTGGATAATGCTTGCTCAAGCTGCATGTTTCATTTATGAAATATGACAGCTGAATGCCAAAACTGCTTTCCTTAACGGAAACCTTTTGGATGATGTTTATAACATCCTAACGGTTTTATCGTACCAAAACTAGCGAACTAGGTTTGCAGGTTATTCGATCCATGTATGGATTGAAGCAAGCATTGGGTTCTTGGAACTATCGCTTTGATGTAATCATAATGGTATATGATTTAATTCAAAAACGAAAATGATTCTTGTGTATATAAGGAGGTTAGTGGGAGCACAATGACAGTGTTGTCCTATGTAATGATAACATATCATTTCTTGGAAATGATATTCCATAATAAAATCGGTGAAAACTTGGCTTTCAAGAAAATTCTCCGTAGAATTCTTGGGAGTAACAACCTTTATTCTAGGAATAAAGATCTACTGGGATAGATTTAAAATTGTTAATACTCTCCGAGAAACCGTACATTGAAATAAATGTACGCGACCTGGTGTCTCATACACTTTGAGCATATGGAGTCACAATCGGGCCAATCCAAGTGATAGTCATTGGATGGATGTTAAGAACGTCCTTGAGTATCTTAGAGGAACTAAGGATGCTGTCTTATACTATGGAGAATGAGAACTTGAAGTGACTGGGATCACTGTTGCAAGTTTCCTAACGGATAATAACGACTATAAGTCGCAAAACGGTACTATACAGTTTGAATAACGGAACAGTGAGATGGAAATCTTCCAAGCAATATATTGTTACCGAATAAACAACAAACGCGGGTTATTGCTGCAGCTGAGGCAGCAATAGAAGCATTCTGGATTGATAATAAATCTAATTAGATTAGATATAGTTCTATTAGCAGCTGAGCTAGGCTACAGCACAGGCTAAAGAATTAATTGTCTCATCAACGATTCAGATATATACTTCGACTATTCATCTGATTCGTTCGGATCATACATCGTGGCGATGTGATGATCATATAAATTGCATAAGATGATAATCATGCAAATCCGCTGACGAAAGTCTTTTCTCATAATTTGAGCGAACCGTACATAGTTCGGTGTAGGACACTTGAGTGACTAGATATAGGCCAAGTGGGAGATTGTTGGACGGTTATGACCTATACCGCCACTATTTGTACAGATCATGGTGTTGTTGTACAAATTAACTATGTGACAAAGGAAATTGCTCTCTTATCATTTGTGATTAGATCACCAAGATGTATAAATGATAGGAGGTCTGTATGATTAGTTCCTGGATTGAGATGATATGACACAGTATCAATCCACGAAGGTTTAATCATTAAATATCCCTAGTCAGAGTATTATCGAGATTGGACATCGATAATGCGTAAAAGACTAGTATTACAATTGTGCGCGTTGTGAGGGCATAACAACATAGTTCTCATATATTTGGGTATAGGATACTCATGCAAATGTAGTAGGAGATTGTGTTTTACCGATGGTACGGAAAACAGCTTCACTCTGGATAGACCCCTCGGAATTCCATTGGTAGTATGACTATGTGTCTATGGAAGTCCGAATCAGGGTAGATGTATTTGGTCTTAACTTGAGACTTGCACCGCTAATACTTGCGACAATCAATATGCTTTGGTTTTTGTTCTTCCAGGGCTTTAACAAGTTCTGTGTACGCCTTTGCTGGGTATATTGAGAATAGTAGTGTATTGGGTGTGATGTCAAGACGGAAGTATCACTCCAGTCATAGTGGAGATGATGGTCACGTAGGATACATACGAAACTGATTCTCTTATGTACTGCAGTCATCGGGATAAAATGACTAGGTCATGTTTATCCGATTATAGAGACTAGTTACCAGAGATCCAATATGTGCTTCGTACGGGGCAAACACAATTCCAGCCCTAGGCCTAGCACGTGACATCCGATGTTGGATCGAAATATGCAATACTGCGTATACTACGCCTGATATAGATCACTTATTCATGTGAGGATATTTCTGGAGAATTGGGTAGGCATGGCGCTTTGCTAGAAGCCAACCTTGTCTTGTAAATTGGTACAAACGTAGTACTAGGTACTTACGTGTTCAAATAGTCTGACGACCGGATTTACTGCCAACATATCCGGGGATCTCATGGGTCGCTTCCCGAAGATTCACCGATGACGTATGACTCGCACTTTATTACTCTGGGATTAATTAGATGAGAGAGAAAATTAATCTAGGATTATTACGGAGATATTTTATCTGGGATAGAATATCTAAAAGAGAGATAACGATTAATTTGGAATTAATCGATAAAATAATATATTCGATATTATTATACGAAATTGGATTTCGACGCGAAATTGAAATTAGATTTTAATTCGGGCGCGAACGAGTTAATTTAGAATTAATTCTTTAGCGACGTGAATAGTGATTTCGCTAGGCATAATCATTTAATTACGTCGCAACAGAAAATTCATTAATTTGGAATTAGCGAACCCAAGCCCGGGAGTGTTTGCGAGCGCATTCGCATTTCGAATTCTAGTGCGGCACGCAAGTCATATCAACCATCAAATCGCTAGTCGCATCAAACGTCAAATCACTTGTCACTTTGAGTGATGTGACAACTTGTCACTTGATTGATTGAGTGATGTGAATAGTAGATGGGAGTTGTTGGAAAAGTTTTTTGAAAGCTTGAAAGACATTTACAATTATTTAATTGGTATTTGACTTTTCTTTTTTTGTGTATTCGATATACAAAATAAAAACAACACTCCATCTATTCTCGCTCTACTACTTACGGTTTTAGGGGCTTCTTTCCCTCCTCTCCCTCTCACTGTTGGAAAATTATGACCCATAGCGTCACTATTTGTACAGATCACACGGTGTTGTTGTACAAATTAACTATGTGACAAAGGAGATTGCACTCTTATCATTTGTGATTAGATCACATCGATATATAAATGATGAGAGGTCCCTATGATTTGTTCCTGGACTGAGAATGATATGAGACAATATCAGTCCACGAAGGATAAATCATTAAATATCCCTAGTCAGAGCATTCACGAGATTGGACATCGATGAATACGTAAACGTAAAAGACTAGTATTGTTGAGTTTTCTAAGGGTCCCAAGATCAAAATACAAGCATGAATCACAAGTGAATACAACGACGAAGTTGCGGAATACTTACATCAAGCGGTTGAGAGACGATTTGGGCAACAAAATTCGAAATTCTGCACACTTTTACAAAGCATGGGCTGCTGTGAACAGTGTTTGGCGCCCATTGTCTTCAAGATTTGAAGCTCCAAGCTTCATCATTTGGCTTCCCGGCTCATGGGGAAAACTTCCCTATCACCTTCGCATTGATCCCGGAGTGTGCTAGCACTCTTGTTTTGCCACAAAACCACACTTTGCTTCCCTTTTGTCCCTCCATTTCCACGGCAGTGAACAAAATTTGCCCTCTAAGGGCGTGAGAGAGAGAGCAATTTTGTTGCTTAAAAACGTGAGCAATTTTGGCTCCACAAATAAATAATAACGTGAGAGGAGAGAGTTAGTTTTAAAAGTAAAGTGTATTAGGTATATTTATTTCCAAAATAATAAACCAAAACCACTTTTTCAATTGGAAAAAGTCAAGCACTTAATGCTTCAACAACTTCCATCAATCACCATCAATCACATCAATCAATCTTGTCAAGTCACATCACTCAAAGTGACAAATGATTTGACGCTTGATGCGACTAGCGATTTGACGCTTGATTTGACTTGCGTGCCGTACTCGAATTCGAAACGCGAATGCGCTCGCAAACAATCCCGGGCTCGGGTTCGCTAATTCCAAATTAACGAATTTTCCATTGCGTCGTAATTAAATGATTACGCCTAGCGAAATCACTATTCACGTCGCTAACGAATTAATTCAAATTAATTCGCTCGCCCGAATTAAAATCTAATTTTAATTCCGCGTCGAAATCCAATTTCCTTTAATATATCAAATATATTAATTAATCGATTAATTCCAAATTAATCGTTCTCTCTCTTTAAATGATATTTTATCCCAGATAAAATTTCTTCGTAATTAATCCCAGATTAATTTTCTCTCTCATCTAATTAATCCCAGATTAATTAAAAGTGCGAGTCATACGTCATCGGTGAATCTTTGGGAAGCGACCCATGAGATCCCCGGATATGTTGGCAGTAAATACGGTCGTCGGAGTATCCGAATCACGTACGTACCAAGTACTACGTTCTACCGATTTACGAGACAAGGTCGACTCCTAGCAAAGCACGATGTCTACCAAATTCTCCGGTCATATTCATCTAAGAGTATTAAGATCTGTATCAAGCGTAGTATACCATTGTATTGTGTATATCGGCCCAGTATCGGATAGTCACGTGCTAGGGCTGGGGCTGGATAAGTGTCTGCCCCGTCCGAAGCACATGTCGGATGTCTGGTAACATAGTCTCTATAATCGGATATTCATGACCTGGTCACAATATCCCGATTGGATGCGCATCACTCAAGAGCACTAGTACCGTATCCTGCGTGACATCATCTCCACTATGACTGAAGTGATACTTCCATCTTGACATCACACCTAATACACACTACGACTCTTTAATAAACCCAGAAGTGGTGTACACAGAACCGGTTAAAGCCCTGCAACACCAAGACCAAAGTCTATCGATTATCGTAAGTATTAGCGATGTAAGTCTCAGGTTAAGACTATACACACCTACCTTGATTTCGGCCTCCCATAGACACATAATCATAATACCAATGGGATTCCGAGGGGTCTATCCAGAGCGAAGCTGTTTCCCGTACCATCGGTGAAACACGACCTCTTATCGCACTTGCATAAGTATCTGATACTTATATATATGAGAACTATGCCGTTGTGCCCTCACAACGCACACAAGTGCAACGTGCAATACTAGCCTATTCCGCATTATCGATGTCCAGTCTCGATAATACTACTCCGGCTAGGGATATTTAATGATTAATCCTTCGGGGACTGATACTGTCTCATATCATTCTCAGTCCAGGAACTAATCACAGGGACCTCTCATCATTTATATATATGGTGATCTAATCACTAATGATGAGAGTGCAATTTCCTTGTCACATAGTTAATTTATACAACAACACCATGATCTGTACAAATAGTGACGCTATGGGTCATATTATCCAACAATCTCTCTCCCACTTGGCACATAGCCAGTCACTCAAGTGTCCCACACCCGAACTATGTACGGTTCGCTCAAATTGCTGAGGAAAGGGTTTCGTCAGCGGATTTGTTTGATTATCGTTTGACGCGATTTATACGATCATCACATCGCCACGATGTATGATCCGAACGAATCAGATGATATAGAAGTATATATCTGGATCGTCGATGAGACCTTTAATTCCTTTAGCCTGTGCTGACGCCTAGCTCAGCCGCTAACAGAACTATATCTAATCTAATTAGATTTATTATCGATCCAAATGGCTTCTATTGCTGCCTCAGTTGCAGCAATAATGCGCATTTGTTGTTTATTCGACAACAGTTATCTTGCTCGGAATATTTCCAGCTCAGTGTTCCGTTATTCAAACTTTATAGTACCACAGTTTTTAACTGTTTGGAAACTTACAGCAGTGATCCCAGTCACTTCAAGTTCTCCTTCTCCATAGTTTATGACAACATCTTTAGTTCTCTGAGATACTAATAGATGTTCTTAATCTTTAATCCAATGACTATCACGTGGATTGACCTGATCGTGACTCCATATGCTCGAAGCATATGAGACACCCTATCAAGTACATTTTAAATGTACAATTTCCCAGAGAGTGTTGACAACTCAAATCTATCCCAGTAGATCTTTATTCCTTGAATAAAGGTTGTCACTCCCAGAATTCTACGGAGAATTTTTATTGAAAGCCAAGCTTTCAACAATAGCTTTATGGGAATTTCACTGTCAGTGCGCTCTCCCACCCACTAACCTCCTTATATACACAAGAATTATTTCGTTTTGAGTCAAATCATAAACCATTATGATTATTTCAAAACGACAGTTCCAAGAACCTTATGCTTGCATTAATCCAAACATGGATTGAATAACCCTCAAACCTTGTTTGTCGGTTATACAAATCGTCAGGATGTTGTAAAACATTCTCCAAAAGGTTTCCTTTTCAGGAAAGCGATTTTGATCTATAACTGACACATTTCATAAATGAAATATGCAATTATCAACAAGCATCTTCAAAATGGATTTACCATGGCAACAGGTAAAAGGTTGAACCGTTATTAACACAATGTTGATAACAATACCTTTCCGTCACAAGCCTAGCTTTGTAAGTTGGTATGTTGCCATCCATGTATATCTTCCTTGAAGACGTTTATAGTACCAATAGGCACAATGCCTTGTGGTACAACAACTAGTATCCAAACATAGTTGTTATACATGGAATCTATTTCGGACTCATGGCACTTTGCCATGATAGGGAGTCGATACCTCGTATCACTTCCTCAAAACGCAGTAGGATGGTACACCTCCATAAGATTGACATCTTTATGGGGGTGATCAGAAACCCATACCCTAGGTTGTTTTCTGACTCTATCTGATCTACTGTTTCTTTCTTGTGTATTTGAAGATTAATGGTATAGATTCATCATAGATGAACTATTTGTGTTCCATTAAGGACTTCGTGCCTTGAACCAGTATTACTCCGATTTTCATCGAGTATCATTATCCTCCCACTGACCACTGCATATCGGTATTCCTCTCAGGAAAACCGCATGGTGAGCAACAATCACATTGTTCTCATGTGAGATTTACAAGTACTATATTTAAGGTTTCCCTTAGGATAACCTATATTGGCACTTATCCAATTTGGGTCTTTTAGTTTGGTATCATCCAAACGTTATGCCTGGCATACCCAAATTATCAGGAATGAGAAACCCCGTTTCTTTCCTGTTCATATCCTATATGATATCTGTCAAACAGATTTATATGGAACCTTATTCTAAATAAGTTTTGCACTGTTAATACATATCCTATTGAAGGAAAACAGTAGCTCAGAGCGACTCGTGATAAAACTTATCATGTCCAACAAAATTCGGTTTAGTTCAGACACACCGTCTAACTGACGTGTCTCGGGAGGAGTCCTCATATGAAAGAATATCGTACTCTTTCATTTACGTATGAAACTTACTGCTTAAGTATTTTCCATTACGGTCTTATCGTGGCGGAATAATACTATAGCCGATCTGTTTATTTACTTCGTGTCGAAACTTCAATAGTTTCCGATCTGTGTTCTTCAAAAGAAACACATAACCACAACGTGATGCCACATCCGTTAAGGTCACGAAATATTCATGTTCCACATCTAGCTTAGCTAGATATGGGCCCACTTACTTCACCATGAATAGGGCTAACAGATCGGTGGCCCTTTTACTATTACCAAGTAAATAGTATTATAGGTATTTTTACCTAATAAACTAGATTCGCAGACCTTATTTGAATAGTCAAATCAGTCCTAGTACCCATTCTTCAAAAGTGTGGATATACGAGTCTTGTTTAATTGTGTCCTAGACAACAATACCACAAATAAGTCTCTATTGATCAAATCAATTTGAGCTATTTATTTGTCATTTTATATGTTTGACATTTAATTTATATTCAAAATATAAATTCCGTTATTTACATCTAATGTATTTATCTCAGTATCATCTTTATATAATGAAACACTTAGTGTTCTAGAATATAAAGGTTTTATCCGCATCGGATTAAACACTGATATAGAGATAATGTCTCTAGTCAAACTAGTTACATGATAACATTTCTTAATTTAAGTACATACCCAAAGGGTAGTTCCTAAACTTAGGTATCTACGGTCAAAACAGCGACTTTCGTCCCGTTTCCGATTCGCAGAGAAATCTCGGCTTGAAGTCAGTATCCAGCTCATAGCGGATTCTGAACATCAATACATATATTTTATGTATCACACTAAGTATTTAAAATCCAATTTCAATACTAGTAGTGAACATAACTTTGGCAAATATTTTTAAAGTTAGAGCCTCGCCCTTTCTTTAATTCCTTCGTGTCTTCCATATCCAAATGGTACTCACTTTGGGATATGTTAATTATCTTTTCAAAATTTCACAAACCTTTGGCCAAGCCTTGGGTTTTAGAATATCGAAATGATGTGCACCTTGTGCAACTTGCCCAATTGTAAACATTGACTTTAAAATAGATTTATTGTCAAGTATATTAAATTAAGCACTAAAGTCATCATCACATAAATCTTCCAAAGATTTTATGTTGGATAATATGACCCATAGCGTCACTATTTGTACAGATCAGAGTGTTGTTGTACAAATTAACTATGTGACAAGGAAATTGCACTCTCATCATTTGTGATTAGATCACCTTAGATATATAAATGAAGAGAGGTCCATATGATTAGTTCCTGGATTGAGATGATATGAGACAGTATCAGTCCGCGAAGGATTAATCATTAAATATCCCTAGTCGTAGTATTATCGAGACTGGACATCGATAATGCGGAATAGGCTAGTATTGCACTTGTGCGCGTTGTGAGGGCACAACGGCATAGTTCAATATATTTAAGTATTCGATGCTTATGCAAGTGCGGTAGGAGGTTGTGTTTCACCGATGGTACGGGAAACAGCTTCGCTCTGGATAGACCCCCTCGGAATCCCATTGGTAGTATGACTGTGTGTCTATGGGAGTCCGACATCAGGGTAGGTGTAATTTGGTCTTAATCTGAGACTTGCACCGGTAATACTTGCGACAATAAATATACTTTTGTTGAGGTCGTCCAGGGCTGTAACAGGTTCTGTGTATGCCGATACTGAGTATATTGAGAATCGTAGAGTATTGGGTGTGATGTCAAGACGGAAGTATCACTCCAGTCATAGTGGAGATGATGTCACGTAGGATACGGTATTAGTGCTCTTAAGTGCTGCGCGGCCATCGGGGTAATATGACTAGGTCATGTATATCCGATTATAGAGACTAGTTACCAGACATCCGACATGTGCTTCGTACGGGGCAGACACAACTCCAGCCCCAGGCCTAGCACGTGACCATCCGATACTGGATCGAAATACGCAATAGTACTGTATACTACGCCTGATACAGATCTATATATTCCTGTAAGAATATTTCCGGAGAATTGGGTAGGCATGGCGTTTTGCTAGATGCTAACCTTGTCTTGTAAATCGGTAAAACGTAGTACTTGGTACGTACGTGTTCGGATAGTCCGACGACCCGATTTACTGCCAACATATCCGGGGATCTCTTGGGTCGCGTCCCAATGATACACCGATGAAGTATGACTCGCACTTTAATTAATCTGGGATTAATTCAATGAGAGAGAAAATTAATCTGGGATTAATTACGGAGATATTTTATCTGGGATAAAATATCGTCTAAAGAGAGAGAACGATTAATTTGGAATTAATCGAGTAAATTAATATTTCGATATATTAAATGAAATTGGATTTCGACGCAGAATTGAAATTGGATTTTAATTCGGGCGAGCGAATTAATTCAGAATTAATTCGTTAGCGACGTGAATAGTGAATTCGCTAGGCGTAATCATTTAATTACGACGCAACGGAAAATTCGCTAATTAGGAATTAGCGAACCCGAGCCCGAGAGTGATTGCGAGCGCATTCGCATTTCGAATTCGAGTGCGGCAACGCAAGTCACATCAAGCGTCAAATCATTCGTCACATCAAGCGTCAAATCAAACGTCACTTTGAGTGATGTGATTGATTGATGTGATTGATTGATTGAAAAGACAACTTGTCACTTTGAGTGATGTAAGTTGTTGGAATAGTTGGTGGTGGTTGGAAATGGCTTTTATAGGTGATAGACATATATTGTTTTATATATGTTTGTTTGACTTTTGGAAAGTGTAAATGTTATATATTATTTTGGAAAATATATAACAATCACCTAATCTTTTTCAATCAAATTATCACAAACTCTTCTCTCATTCTTCTCCAAGAACTCACGCCCATGGCAGTGAACTGTCATGGGTTGGCCGAATTTTACAAGGCAAATTCATGGGTTTTGTGGCAAAATCCAAGCGAGCTAGCACTCCCGAGAGACATACGAAGGTGTTAGGGACACTCACCTACGAGCCGGGAATCGTTTGACGCAAGTTCGAGGCTCGAAATGATGAAGCAAAACTGAAACTGTCAAGGAAGTGGACTGCACTGCAGTTGCGTTTTTTGCAAGGGAAAAATCAATTTTGTTCGTCGTTTCATCGCACAACCGATCGATGTGAGTATTCTGCTACCTCATTTGATATGTATTTCACACTTTTCATGCTTGTTTGATGATCTTGGGACCTAGATAATAACCAACAATGGCATCAAGAGCCTAGGTTCAAGCATGAAATTTTTAGGGCTTAAAATTGGGTAAATTGATTTTGAGCATGATTTAGTTAAATTGTTTGATTGAGCATGTTTAAATGATGTTGAATTTAAGATTGATTGGATCAATTTGTTGAAATTGTGATTGGATCAAATTTCCCCAAAATATATGTGTTGGCCGAATGCATAATGCCCTAAAATGTCTTGAAATTTTGAGTTTTTAATTCATTGGATGTGTTGAAAATCATTCGGGAAGTTAATTCGATGTCGATTGTGGAATTAATTGGATTGAATTCGAATCCGACAAAAATAACTCCCTTGGCCGAGACACTTTAAAGCATGTAAATGGGTTTGATTTTTCATTAATGTGTTGGACATGTAATAATGATGAAGCATGATTAATTGGACTAATTTGATGTTGGGAAATATTGATTTAGGTGATTAATCATGATATACACTTTAGATAATTAAATTGGAAATTTGGAATTTGATAATTTAATTATTTGGGCCTTTAAATTGGATTTGGGCTTATTAAGTTGTAATTGGGCTTATTGGGCTTGATTTTATCAAGTTGGGTTTAGGCCATGTGGATTGGATCCAATTGGGCCCAAAACCATAACCATAAAGCCCAAATGCAACTTATAAACCTTTAAAGTTTAATTGGGCCTAATGGGCCTAAATTGATTTCTAGGCTTATGGGGTAACTCCTTGATTGGGCTTTGGTTGCCGAAGCCCACGCCTTAAAGAAATTAATTAAAGCCTATTGGACTTGAATTAAATTAACGTTGGACGTTAATCGGGCTTTGAGACCCGACACGATTAAATTTGGAATTTAAGTCGAAAAGGTTTATTAAATAAAGTGTAATATTTAATTTGGAATTAAATAGTGAGTTAGTATTAAATACATATTAAATTGGATTTAATGTTGTAGTTTAATTTAATTCGAGAATTCGTACTTTGAGTACTTATTCGCAAAACGAGTTTGACTCGCACAAAATCAAATCGTTGTTTGAACATTGGATGATCACTAATTATCAGATTAATTAATTTGATTAGATTGATTGATAACATGCTTGTGTGAATACATGGTTGTGATGAATGAATAATGTATATGGATGGATATTAGTCGGGTGGGGGCAATTTTGGAAATTGTTGTAATAAATTCGATTTATTAAATTGGACCTGCGTGTCCAGCCTTATGACCTCTATTCTCTTTGTATTCTCTTCTCACATATTCCCCTCAATGTAAATGAGGTTTCTTTAGAAGTGTAGTGTAACAGGTAGAAATAATACAAGTGCTAGCTTGAGTGAGAAAGGGAGAGATTTGATCTAGGATCAATGTGTTAAGTATCCATCTGCGTATCATTATTATTTATTTTCATATGCGCTTTATTATGTATTTAGAATGCATGTTTAAGGGTGTATGATGATGATACCTTAACAAAATAATTTAAATTGGTAGCCAATTTGCACGCGAAAAACCCTCATCAAATATCATGCGTTTTTCCTTCCATTGAGTGATTCTTACTCAAGATCCTAGATTGGCATGGGTTGTTGGCCAAAGTCAAGCCCTTGTCCGTCGAAGATGTGTTTGAATCACGAGGCTTTGTTCCATATTGGTGTCTTGTCCAAGTTGTGGTTTGTTGGCCAAAGTCAAGACCACTTCTTGTCCAACGACATTGATTACGAAGCTTCCATGGTCAATGGGTCCACGCTTGACTGGGATCACTAGGTTTGTTGTGCCAAAGCCAAGGCCTAGTTGATTCAGAGGAAAAAGGTTAGGGTATATATTCGATATATAGGCATATATAAGATATATGTTTCGGACTTGGATGTCCACCTACTGGATCTAGGAGTTGGATGAGATCCAATTGATCTTCGAGATCTACCTAGTTGATTATCATACAATTTGTTGGCCAAAGTCAGATTGTGTGATACTTTAACGGGATCCTAGCCCACTAGGAAACACGGTTTCCCGAGTACTCGACAGAGGGTTAGAGGCTCGACGAAAAATAGTGGGAGGCAAGTATTGAATTTGCAACATTCGTTCGAATACTCGCCATACGCGCTCAAACAAATATCACTCGTCATATAAATTAAAAGTATTAGTTGGACTAATATTTAATGTTGTTTTAATATATATATAGTTGGACTATACACAAACTTATTCAATATATAGTTGATTTTATAATTGGATTATAGTAATCAATATAATTGAATTAAAATGATAGTTGATTTTATAATTGGATTATAGTAATCAATATTAAAATTATAGTTGATTAAATAATTGGATATTGTAATCATTATAATTAATAGTACCTAATATCAATTGATTAAATAGTTGGACTATTAAATCAAGAAACATTGAAAGATTGGACATTTAAATATAATCTTGGATTAAAATATTTAAATGGTTTAATTTTCAAATTGGGAATTATTTTAGGATAGTCCTGGAATAATTACTAAGTTACTTTATTTGATAAAAATCTTATTATGCCTAAGCCCATAATTAAGCAAATAGTATAGCATAATCTTTGGAAGATTTATGTGATGATGACTTTAGTGCTTAATTTCATACTTGTCAAAAATCTATGTTTAGATGTAATAAGTATTAAAATTGCAATAAATAATTCTTGGAGAATTAATTGACAAATCTCAAGGAGATAAAGCCAAAGTTTGCAATTGGGCAAGTTGCACAAGGTGCACATCATTTCGATATTCTAAAACCCAAGGCTTGGCCAAAGGTTTGTGAAATATTGAAAATAATTGACATATCCCAAAGTGACTACCATTTGGATATGGAAGACACGAAGGAATTAAAGAATGGCGAGGCTCTAACTTTAAAAATATTTGTCAAAGTTATGTTCACTACTAGTATTGAAATTGGATTTTAAATACTTAGTGTGGTACATAAATATATGTATTGATGTTCAGAATCCGCTATGAGCTGGATACTGACTTCAAGCCGAGATTTCTCTGCGAATCGGAAACGGGACGAAAGTCGCTGTTTCGACCGTAGATACCTAAGTTTAGGAACTACCCTTAGGGTATGTACTTAAATTAGGAAGTGTTATGATGTAACTAGTTTGACTAGAGACATTATCTCTATATCAGTGTTTAATCCGATGCGGATAAAACCTTTATATTCTAGAACACTAAGTGTTTCATTATATAAAGATGATACTGAGATAAATACATTAGATGTAAATAACATAATTTATATTTTGAATATAAATAAAATCTCAAACATATAAAATGACAAATAAATAGCTCAAATTGATTTGATCAATAGAGACTTATTTGTGGCATTGTTGTCTATGACACAATTAAACAAGACTCGTATATCCACACTTTTGAAGAGTAGGTACTAGGACTGATTTGACTATTCAAATAAGGTCTGCGAATCTAGTTTATTAGGTAAAATACCTAAAATACTATTTACTTGGTAAGTAAAAGGGCCACCGATCTGTTAGCCCTATTCACGGTGAAGTAAGTGGGCCCATATCTAGCTAGGCTAGATGTGAACATGAATATTTCGTGACCTTAACGGATGTGGCATCACGTTGTGGTTATGTGTTTCTTTTGAAGAACACAGATCGGAAACTTTTGAAGTTTCGACACGAAGTAAATAAACAGATCGGCTATAGTATTATTCCGCCACGATAAGACCGTAATGGAAAATACTTAAGCAGTAAGTTTCATACGTAAATGAAAGAGTACGGTATCATTTCATATGAGGACTCCTCCCGAGACACGTCAGTTAGACGGTGTGTCCGAACTAAAACCGAATTTTGTTGGACATGATAAGGTTTATCATGAGTCGCTCTGAGCTACTGTTTCCTTCAATAGGATATGTATTAACAGTGCAAAATTATTTAGAATAAGGTTCCATATAAATTTGTTTGACAGATATCATATAGGATATGAACAGGAAAGAAACGGGGTTTCTCTCATTCCTGATAATTTGGGTATGCCAGGCATAACGTTTGGATGATACCAAACTAAAAGACCCAAATTGGATAAGTGCCAATATAGGTTATCCTAAAGGAAACCTTAAGTATAGTACTTGTAAATCTCACATGAGAACAATGTGATTGTTGCTCACCATGCGGTTTTCCTGAGAGGAATACCGATATGCAGTGGTCAGTGGGAGGATAGTGATACTCGATGAAAATCGGAGTAATACTGTTCAAGGCACGAAGTCCTTAATGGAACACAAATAGTTCATCTATGATGAATCTATACCATTAATCTTCAAATACACAAGAAACTAGTAAATCGGATAGAGTCAGAAAACAACCTAGGGTATGGGTTTCTGATCTCACCCCATAAAGATGTCAATCTTATGGAGGTGTACCATCCGACTACGTTTTGAGGAAGTGATACGAGGTATCGACTCCCTGTCATGGCAAAGTGCCATGAGTCCGAAATGGATTCCATGTATAACAACTATTTTGGATACTAGTTGTTGTACCACAAGGCATTGCGCCTATAGTACATTAAACGTCTTCAGGGAAGACATACATGGATGGCAACATACCAACGTACAAAGCTAGGCTTTTGACGGAAAGGTATCGTTATCAACATTGTGTTAATAACGGTTCAACCTTTTACCTGTTGCCATGATAAATCCATTTTGATGATGCTTGTTGAAACTGCATATTTCATTTATGAAATGTGTCAGTTAAAGATCAAAATCGCCTTCCTGAAAATGAAACCTTTTGGAGGATGTTTCCTACATCCTGACGATTTTGTATAACCGACAAACAAGGTTTGCGGGTTATTCGATCCATGTTTGGATTAATGCAAGCATAAGGTTCTTGGAACTGTCGTTTTGAAATAATCATAATGGTTTATGATTTGACTCAAAACGAAATAATTCTTGTGTATATAAGGAGGTTAGTGGGAGAGCGCACTGACAGTGAAATTCCCAATAAAGCAATGGTGAAAGCTTGGCTTTCATAGATATTCTTTCATAGAATTCTCCGTAGAATTCTGAGGAGTAACAACCTTTATTCAAGGAATAAAGATCCACTGGGATAGATTTGGAGTTGTTAACACTCTCTGGGAAATTGTACATTTAAAATGTACCTGATATGGTGTCTCATACGCTTTGAGCATATGGAGTCACAATCAGGACAATCCAAGTGATAGTCACTGGATTGAAGTTAAGGACATCTATTAGTATCTTAGAGAACTAAAGATGTTGTCTAAAACTATGGAGAAGGAGAACTTGAAGTGACTGGGATCACTGCCGCAAGTTTCCAAACAGTTAAATACTGCGGTACTATAAAGTTTGAATAACGGGACATTGAGCTGGTAATCTTCCGAGCAAGATACTGTTGCCGAATAAACAACAAATACAGATTATTGCTGCTGCTGAGGCAGCAATAGAAGCCATTTGGGTCGATAATAAATCTAATTAGATTAGATATAGTTCTGTTAGCAGCTGAGCTAGGTGTCAGCACAAGGCTAAAGAATTAAAGGTCTCATCGACGATCCAGATATATACTTCTATATTCATCTGATTCGTTCGGATCATACATCGTGGCGATGTGATGATCGTATAAATCGCGTCAGACGATAATCATGGAAATCCGCTGACGAAAACCTTTTCTCAGCAATTTGAGCGAACCGTATATAGTTCGGGTGTACGACACTTGAGTGACTGGCTATGTGCCAAGTGGGAGATTGTTGGATAATATGACCCATAGCGTCACTATTTGTACAGATCATAGTGTTGTTGTACAAATTAACTATGTGACAAGGAAATTGCACTCTCATCATTTGTGATTAGATCACCTTAGATATATAAATGAAGAGAGGTCCATATGATTAGTTCCTGGATTGAGATGATATGAGACAGTATCAGTCCGGGAAGGATTAATCAATTAAATATCCCTAGTCGTAGTATTATCGAGGCTGGACATCGATAATGGCGGAATAGGCTAGTATTGCACTTGTGCGCGTTGTGAGGGCACAACGGCATAGTTCTCATATATTTAAGTATTGGATGCTTATGCAAGTGCGGTAGGAGGTTGTGTTTCACCGATGGTACGGGAAACAGCTTCGCTCTGGATAGACCCCATCGGAATCCCATTGGTAGTATGACTGTGTGTCTATGGGAGTCCGACATCAGGGTAGGTGTAATTTGGTCTTAACCTGAGACTTGCACCGGTAATACTTGCGACAATAAATATACTTTTGTGAGGTCGTCCAGGGCTGTAACAGGTTCTGTGTATGCCGATACTGAGTATATTGAGAATCGTAGAGTATTGGGTTGTGATGTCAAGACGGAAGTATCACTCCAGTCATAGTGGAGATGATGTCACGTAGGATACGGTATTAGTGCTCTTAAGTGCTGCGCGGCCATCGGGTAATATGACTAGGTCATGTATATCCGATTATAGAGACTAGTTACCAGACATCCGACATGTGCTTCGTACGGGGCAGACACAACTCCAGCCCCAGGCCTAGCACGTGACCATCCGATACTGGATCGAAATACGCAATAGTACTGTATACTACGCCTGATACAGATCTATATATTCCTGTAAGAATATTTCCGGAATTGGGTAGGCATGGCGTTTTGCTAGATGCTAACCTTGTCTTGTAAATCGGTAAAACGTAGTACTTGGTACGTACGTGTTCGGATAGTCCGACGACCCGATTTACTGCCAACATATCCGGGGATCTCTTGGGTCGCGTCCCAATGATACACCGATGAAGTATGACTCGCACTTTAATTAATCTGGGATTAATTCAATGAGAGAGAAAATTAATCTGGGATTAATTACGGAGATATTTTATCTGGGATAAAATATCGTCTAAAGAGAGAGAACGATTAATTTGGAATTAATCGAGTAAATTAATATATTCGATATATTAAATGAAATTGGATTTCGACGCAGAATTGAAATTGGATTTTAATTCGGGCGAGCGAATTAATTCAGAATTAATTCGTTAGCGACGTGAATAGTGAATTCGCTAGGCGTAATCATTTAATTACGACGCAACGGAAAATTCGCTAATTAGGAATTAGCGAACCCGAGCCCGAGAGTGATTGCGAGCGCATTCGCATCAAGCGTCAAATCATTCGTCACATCAAGCGTCAAATCAAACGTCACTTTGAGTGATGTGATTGATTGATGTGATTGATTGATTGAAAAGACAACTTGTCACTTTGAGTGATGTAAGTTGTTGGAATAGTTGGTGGTGGTTGGAAATGGCTTTTGATAGGTGATAGACATATATTGTTTTATATATGTTTGTTTGACTTTTGGAAAGTGTAAATTGTTATATATTTATTTTGGAAAATATATATAACAATCACCTAATCTTTTTCAATCAAATTATCACAAAACTCTTCTCTCATTCTTCTCCAAGAACTCACGCCCATGGCAGTGAACTGTCATGGGTTGGCCGAATTTTACAAGGCAAATTCATGGGTTTTGTGGTAAAATCCAAGCGAGCTAGCACTCCCGAGAGACATACGAAGGTGTTAGGGACACTCACCTACGAGCCGGGAATCGTTTGACGCAAGTTCGAGGCTCGAAATGATGAAGCAAAACTGAAACTGTCAAGGAAGTGGACTGCACTGCAGTTGCGTTTTTTGCAAGGGAAAAATCAATTTTGTTCGTCGTTTCATCGCACAACCGATCGATGTGAGTATTCTGCTACCTCCTTTGATATGTATTTCACACTTTTCATGCTTGTTTGATGATCTTGGGACCTAGATAATAACCAACATTTTATGCTCTACTTATTTTCTTAATTATGGGCCTAGATATAACAAGTTATTTTATTCAATAAAGTAACCTATTATTAATTCCCAATGAAAATTAAATCATTTAAATATTCAACTTTTCATTTTTATCTTGATTACAAGTCCAACTATTTAATCAACGATTATTGGTACTATATATTATAATGATTATAATAGTCCAACTATATAATCAAATATAATCCAAATTAATTAACCTCAATTACATTGATTACTATAATCCAATTATAAAATCAACTGTAAACTGAAATTAATTAATCCAAATATATTGATTAATATAATCCAATTATATATAATCAAGTATAATACAGTCCAACTGTTTATTAAAACAACAATTTAAATATTAGTCCAACTAACATTTAATATTACGACGAAATAATTTGAATGAGCGCGTATAGCGATTAATTGAACGAATATTGCAAATTCAATTCTTGCCTCCCACTATTTTTCGTCGAGCCTCTAACCCTCTGTCGAGTACTCGGGAAACCGTGTTTCCTAGTGGGCTAGGATCCCGTTAAAGTATCACACAATCTTGACTTTGGCCAACAAATTATATGATAATTAACTAGGTAGATCTCGAAGATCAATTGGATCTCATCCAACTCCTAGATCCAGTAGGTGGACATCCAAGTCCCAAACATATATCTAATATATGCCTATATATCGAATATATACCCTAACCTTTTTCCTCTGAATCAACTAGGCCTTGGCTTTGGCACAACAAACCTAATGATCCCAGTCAAGCGCGAACCCATTGACATGGAAGCTTCGTAATCAATGTCGATGGACAAGAAGTGGTCTTGACTTTGGCCAACAAACCACACCTTGGACATGACACCGATATGGAACAAAGCCTCGTGATTAAAACACATCTTCGACGGACAAGGGCTTGACTTTGGCCAACACCCCTGCCAATCTCGGATCTTGAGCAAGAATCACTCAATGGAAGGAAAATAAACGCTTGATATTTATTGAGGGATTTTCGGGTGCAAATTGGCTACCAATTTAATTATCTTTGTTAAGGTCTCATCATCATACACCCTTAAACATGCATTCTAAATACATAATAAAGCGAGTATGAAAATAAATAATAATGATATGCGGATGGATACTTAACACTGATCCTAGATCAAATCTCTCCCTTTCTCACTCAAGCTAGCACTTGTATTACTTCTACCCGTTACACTACACTTCTAAAGAAACCTCATTTACATGGAGGGGAATAGGTGAGAAGAGAATACAAATAGAATGAAGGTGATAAGGCTGGACACGCAGGTCCAATTTAATAAATCGAATTTATTACAACAATTTCTAAAATTGCCCACCCATCTAATATCCATCCGATATACATTATTCACGCATCACAACCATGTATTCACTCACATAAGCATGCTATCAATCAATCTAATCAAATTAATTAATCTGATAATTAAGTGATCATCCAATGTTCAAACAACGATTTGATTTTGTTCGAGTCAAACTCGTTTTTGCGAATAAGTACTCAAAGTACGAATTCTTGAATAAATTAAACTACATAATTAAATCCAATTTAATATCTATTTAATACTAATTCATTTATTTAATTCCAAATTAAATATCACACTTTATTAACGAACCTTTACGACTTAAATTCCAAATTTAATCGTTACGGGTCTCAAAGCCCAATTAATATCCAATATTAATTTAATTAAAGTCTAATGGGCTTCTAATTATTTCTTAAGGCGTGGACTTTTGGTCAACTCGGGTCAACCGAATAACCAAAATCCAATCCGGGAGTTACCCCATAAGCCTAAATCAATCTTGGCCCATTAGGCCCAATTAAACTTTAAAGGTCCAATAGTCACATTTGGGCTTTATGGATGTGGTTTTGGGCCCAATTGGATCCAACCAATTTTGCCTAAACCCAACTTTGTACAACAAAGCCCAACAAGCCCAATTACAACAATTCAAGCTCAATTTCCAAAATTAGCCCAATTAATTAAATTACACAAATCCAATTTCGCAATTTAATTACCTAAAGTGTATTTCATGATTAATCACCCAAATTAACATTTCTAAAACATTAATTCATACAATTAATCATGCTCTTTTCATCATCACATGTCCAACACATCTTGATTAAAATCAAACCCATTACATGCTCTTTAAGTCTCGGCCAAAAGGGAATTTATATGTCCGATTCGGTTTCAATCCAATTAAACACACAATCGACATTAAATCAACACTTCTAATCATTTCAAGTCATCCAATGATCAACGAAACAAAATTCCAAGACATTTAGGGCATACACCTATTCGGCCAACATATCCAAATTGGGGAAATTTGTTCCAAACATAATTTCATCAAATTGATCCAATCAATTATCAATTAAAACATATTAAGCATACTTAATCATCCAATTTCATAATTGCATGCTCAAATCAATTTTACCCAATTTCATGTTCATTATCATTCTTGGCAATTTGGGGATTTTACGTCCGATTAGAATTCAATCCAATTAATTCCGCAATCGACATTAAAACATCATCCCAAATGATTTCCAACACATCCAATTGTCAAAAATCAAAAATCCCAAGACATTAAAACAATAACAATTTTCGGCCAAGGTGATTATTTGGGGAAAAAATGATCCAATCACATTTTCTTGAAATTGATCCAATCCAACTTCAATTCAAACACATTTAAGCATATTCAATCAAACAATTTAATTAATTCATGCTCAAAATCAATTTGCCCAAATTTTAACCCTAACTTTTTTCATGCTTTTAACCCAAGCTCTTGATGCCATTGTTGAGTTTTCTAAGGGTCCCAAGATCAAAATACAAGCATGAATCACAAGTGAATACAACGACGAAGTTCCGGAATACTTACATCGAGCGGTTGAGAGACGATTTGGGCAACAAAATTCGAAATTCTGCACACTTTTACAAAGCAGTGGGCTTCATGATTTGAAGCTCCAAGCTTCATCATTTGGCATCCCGGCTCATGGGGGAAACTTCCCTATCACATTCGCATTGATCCCGGAGTGTGCTAGCACTCTTGTTTTGCCACAAAACCACACTTTGCTTTCCTTTTGTCCCTCCATTTCCACGGCAGTGAACTGCCAAGAACAGAACAAAATTTGCCCTCTAAGGGCGTGAGAGAGAGAGCAATTTTGTTGCTTAAAAACGTGAGCAATTTTGGCTCCACAAATAAATAATAACGTGAGAGAGAGAGAGAGTTAGTTGAAAAGTAAAGTGTATTAGGTTTATTTTATTTCCAAAATAATAAACCAAATACCACTTTTTCAATTGGAAAAAGTCAAGCACTTAATGCTTCAACAACTTCCATCAATCACCATCAATCACATCAATCAATCTTGTCAAGTCACATCACTCAAAGTGACAAGTGATTTGACGCTTGATGCGACTAGCGATTTGACGCTTGATTTGACTTGCGTGCCGCACTCGAATTCGAAACGCGAATGCGCTCGTAAACAATCCCGGCTCGGGTTCGCTAATTCCAAATTAACGAATATTCCATTGCGTCGTAATTAAATGATTACGCCTACCGAAATCACTATTCACGTCGCTAACGAATTAATTCAAAATTAATTCGCTCGCCCGAATTAAAATCTAATTTTAATTCCGCGTCGAAATCCAATTTCCTTTAATATATCAAATATATTAATTAATCGATTAATTCCAAATTAATCGTTCTCTCTCTTTAAATGACATTTTATCCCAGATAAAATATCTTTGTAATTAATCCCAGATTAATTTTCTCTCTCATCTAATTAATCCCAGATTAATTAAAAGTGCGAGTCATACGTCATCGGTGAATCTTTGGGAAGCGACCCATGAGATCCCCGGATATGTTGGCAGTAAATACGGTCGTCGGAGTATCCGAATCACGTACGTACCAAGTACTACGTTCTACCGATTTACGAGACAAGGTCGACTCCTAGCAAAGCACGATGTCTACCCAATTCTCTGGTCATATTCATCTAAAAATATTAAGATCTGTATCAAGCGTAGTATACCATTGTATTGTGTATATCGGCCCAGTATCGGATAGTCACGTGCTAGGGTGGGGCTGGATAAGTGTCTGCCCGTCCGAAGCACATGTCGGATGTCTGGTAACATAGTCTCTATAATCGGATATTCATGACCTGGTCACAATATCCCGATTGGATGCGCATCACTCAAGAGCACTAGTACCGTATCCTGCGTGACATTATCTCCACTATGACTGAAGTGATACTTCCGTCTTGACATCACACCTAATACACTACGACTCTCTGATAAACCCAGAAGTGGTGTACACAGAACCGGTTAAAGCCATGCACACCAAGACCAAAGTCTATCGATTATCGTAAGTATTAGCGATGTAAGTCTCAGGTTAAGACTATACACACCTACCTTGATTTCGGCCTCCCATAGACACATAATCATAATACCAATGGGATTCCGAGGGGTCTATCCAGAGCGAAGCTGTTTCCCGTACCATCGGTGAAACACGACCTCCTATCGCACTTGCATAAGTATCCGATACTTATATATATGAGAACTATGCTGTTGTGCCCTCACAACGCGCACAAGTGCAATACTAGCCTATTCCGCATTATCGATGTCCAGTCTCGATAATACTCCGGCTAGGGATATTTAATGATGAATCCTTCGGGGACTGATACTGTCTCATATCATTCTCAGTCCAGGAACTAATCACAGGGACCTCTCATCATTTATATATCTATGGTGATCTAATCACTAATGATGAGAGTGCAATTTCCTTGTCACATAGTTAATTTGTACAACAACACCATGATCTGTACAATAGTGACGCTATGGGTCATATTATCCAACAAGTATTACACTTGTGCGTGTTGTGGGAGCACAACGGCATATTCTCGTATATTTGGGTATAGGATACTTGTAGGCACTGCATTCTTGCATATTAACCCGATGAGGAGTCTTATTTGGAGACAACTACCTTTTAAGTCACGGAGGTCACGGGAAACGGATATCGGAAGGGGAAATTCAGAATAAACAAGCTCACAAGCTCATGTCTTCGTTAGTGCTGCGTTCGCTACTTCGTTCGAACGGAAAACAGATTGCGGGTGTTAGTGGAGCGTCGAGGGAGCGGGAGAACGGACCGTGTCAGTAATTCTGGTTTTGCTGCTAGCCTCACACTCAGCCCATTTAGCTCCCCAAAGCCCATAAAAACACATCCCAAATTAAATAAATAAATATTAATTTGAATATTAAACATTAAAATAAAATATTTAAAACCATTTACCAATTAAATAAAATATTTACCTAACTAAAAATAAAAAGAAGATATACCTAATTAAAATCAATCCTAACCAATTAAAGCCAATCATATATTTGACTTCCTAATCTAATAAGATAATTACAATATAAAATATTGTATTCCTAAACAAACACAAATTAAATATTACAACTTCCTATTTTAAAATATTTTGTCCCCCCTCAATCTTGTGTATACCTTTCTCATCTATCCTAATTTGGAAACAAGATCTCTTCCTTGTTAGACAAGGTGAAACCCTAGACATCTTCTATATAAACAACCCCTAACCAAAGCCTTTGTCTCATTCACACAACCTAATCACGCCCAAGGCATAGAATTCACACCCAAAACTCTCTCGAAATCTCTCTAGACTATCTCTACACACCCAAGACTAAACAAAAGAAGAACACACTTGACATATACACAAAAAGAGAACAAAAGAACCCCAACCATCTCCTCCATAGCCGAAACCACCTCCGCAAACCCCCCACACATCACCGAAACAACCATCTATACAGCAGCCCTCCACCACCGAAAATTACCACAAAAAACCACACTGTATTACACGCCCAAACAGCAGCAAAATCACCTTAACAGCAGCCCAAATCCTTAAAAAAATAGTAACATAAAAACTGCATAGATAATCTTAATAATAATCACATAATTACACTAAGAACCCACACAAACTTGGAATAGTTCATTGAAAACGTTAAAACAGGTGGCCCGTGCAGTGAGCAGCAAGACCAAGGCCGAATAGGAGCAGAACGGAGTTCGAACCGCAAGCAAAACAGCAAGGCAATGAGCTAGGACGCTGAACCAGTGAACCAGAAAAGTTGCGGAGCTTTACCCCCTTTTCGATCTTCGTGGAACGCGAGTCCGGGAGACAGCTTAAAAGGTTAGACCTGAGGGTATCTTTCACACTTGTTTTCCTTTTCCGCATTATTTATTAAGTATTACTTGTATGATTGTAATGTTGAAATGCGTGTTGTGGTCTTTGAGTAGATAAATATGCATGAATTATGAGATGTAATATGTTGTGGGTATTGGATGAATGAGAGATGTGTCAACTCTCGCGGTATATATCAGATGGAAAACCCGGACATAAATTTCATAGCCGATTCCGAATGGACGGTAATATGATCTGTACTCGGGCTACAACTCCACGTACCGCTGAGTAGTAAACGGCACCATCTCTCTTTCGTTGTGTTGCTTTTGTTTATTTAGTTTTCTTTACTTGAATTCAATATGTTGTTTATTTTTGCATGATTCAATCAAGCACATGGGCTTAGTGAGTTAGTCCAAAGGTCCTCCATTTGGGAGATAAAGAGCCGAAAAGGCCACCTTTGTGACACTACTTCGCCGCGCCGGTTGATGTGTGTTCGGTTGGATGCGAGATACGTTCAATCGGGCATACTTAGTTTGATATATTGAGTTTATCTTTTATGCATGGTTCAATCAAGTGCATGGGCTTAGTAAGTGGAATGAAAGATCCCTTATTGGGAGGGGTTAAAACCCGTTACCACGATGCTTTGCCGCGCCGGTTGATATGTGTTCAGATTGGATGTAAGATGTGTTCAATCGGGCATGTTTGGTTGATATGATTGGTTCCATTTTTGTATGTGTGATGTGACGCGCATGGGCTTAGTACGTTGGTCTAAAGGTCCTCTCTTTGAGAGATCAAGAGCCCCAAAAGGCCACATTTACGGCAGTACTTCGCCGCGCCCCTTTATTTTGTGTTTATGTATTGCATCCCATGTCATGCATCAGGTCCGTTTCCATTCGAACGCGTTTACGAACGCAACTCGAACGCGCATACATTTTGCCTTATCATGCATCAGGTCCGTTTCCGTTCGAACCGCAAGCAAAACAGCAAGGCAATGAGCTAGGACGCTGAACCAGTGAACCAGAAAAGTTGCGGAGCTTTACCCCCTTTTCGATCTTCGTGGAACGCGAGTCCGGGAGACAGCTTAAAAGGTTAGACCTGAGGGTATCTTTCACACTTGTTTTCCTTTTCCGCATTATTTATTAAGTATTACTTGTATGATTGTAATGTTGAAATGCGTGTTGTGGTCTTTGAGTAGATAAATATGCTGTATGAATTATGAGATGTAATATGTGTGGGTATTGGATGAATGAGAGATGTGTCAACTCTCGCGGTATATCGGATGGAAACCCGGACATAAATTTCATAGCCGATTCCGAATGGACGGTAATATGATCTGTACTCGGGCTACAACTCCACGTACCGCTTGAGTAAACGGCACCATCTCTCTTTCGTTGTGTTGCTTTTGTTTATTTAGTTTTCTTTACTTGAATTCAATATGTTGTTTATTTTTGCATGATTCAATCAAGCACATGGGCTTAGTGAGTTAGTCCAAAGGTCCTCCATTTGGGAGATAAAGAGCCGAAAAGGCCACCTTTGTGACACTACTTCGCCGCGCCGGTTGATGTGTGTTCGGTTGGATGCGAGATACGTTCAATCGGGCATACTTAGTTTGATATATTGAGTTTATCTTTTATGCATGGTTCAATCAAGTGCATGGGCTTAGTAAGTGGAATGAAAGATCCCTTATTGGGAGGGGTTAAAACCCGTTACCACGATGCTTTGCCGCGCCGGTTGATATGTGTTCAGATTGGATGTAAGATGTGTTCAATCGGGCATGTTTGGTTGATATGATTGGTTCCATTTTTGTATGTGTGATGTGACGCGCATGGGCTTAGTACGTGGTCTAAAGGTCCTCTCTTTGAGAGATCAAGAGCCCCAAAAGGCCACATTTACGGCAGTACTTCGCCGCGCCCCTTTATTTTGTGTTTATGTATTGCATCCCATGTCATGCATCAGGTCCGTTTCCATTCGAACGCGTTTACGAACGCAACTCGAACGCGCATACATTTTGCCTTATCATGCATCAGGTCCGTTTCCGTTCGAACGCGTTAACAAACGCCATACGAACGTGAGAATTCTATTTCATTTCTGTTCGAACGCGTTAACAAACGCCATACGAACGTGAGCATTCTGTTTCATTTCCGTTCGAACGCGTTAACAAACGCCATACGAACGTGAGCATTCTGTTTCATTTCCGTTCGAACGCGTTAACAAACGCCATACGAACGTGAGCATTCTGTTCCATTTCCGTTCGAACGCGTTAACAAATGCCATACGAACGTGAGCATTCTGTTTCATTTCCGTTCGAACGCGTTTATGAACGCTACACGAACGCACACTAACTGAACTGAGTCCCCTTCATTAGATTTCATGCATAGTTTCCTAGTAGCTATCTCCACATGTATAAATGCAAATATGTTAATGTATTACAATTCGTATGCTTATGTCATGATAACATTTGAGTATTATTTCTTGCGGTATATCGGATGGAAACCCAGACGTAAATTCCGTAGCCGATTCCGAATGGACGTAGTGCGGTCTGTACTTGGGCTACAATTCCACGTACCGCTTGGAAAAGTGCCAATATGTGTGCTTGTATGGTCAATATGTGTGCTTGTGTTCCTGAATGTGATATGTAAATAAAGTTGTATGTTCGTTGCTATCTTGATATATGTTAAGCATGCAATTTTTAAATGTGAGATATATGTGGAATGCGTACATAAGTTTTATTTTGCATATGAGACTTTAGAAGCATGATACTCTTGGAAATAAGTGTTACTTAAGCTTGATTAAATTATTATATAAATCCTTTCATTACAAGTGACATAAGTAATGGACCATTCCGAACCCAACGGTTTGAGGTCTTCCCTTGCGAGGGGTGAGTGCGGCCTTAAATTTTTGTCCCGGTTCACACCAGGTGGCGACTCCATGTTATTTAGTCCTTCCCAACTAGGCCGCGAGCCTAGGAACGGCGTCGCCCAGGTTCTGTTGTCCACAGTCTGGCGACTCCACTGGGGATAGAAAGTTGGCCCCGAAATATTGTCTTGTAAGTTTGGATTTATGTCTTAATTGACCATGTCTATAGTGGATAAAGTGGGGGTTTTATCAAGGGCACTTTGAGGCTAGGTAATGGTTTGGTGTCTTCCTTCACTCACTACCTTTCTAGAAGGAAAAGCTGTGAGGACACCTATATGGCCATCTACTCGTAGCCTTTGTGATGGACTAATTTGGAGGACTCGTTGTTTATTCCTGACACCAAGCGATAAGAGCCTAAGAGGCTTTGGGTATTTAAGTGAGCCTCGCTCCACCTTCCCTCTGGGGAATCTACAACGGGAAATCCATTTAACAGTCTGTCACACACCATAGCTCATTGGCACGTACCTTAGTGTATAAAAAGGGATACGCTCACTTGGTCGGTTGAACCCTTGAGTGGGGAGACCTAGTTGTGGACTATCCTTCGCCAGCGAGAGCCTTTGTCCATACTCTTGCAAATCCACCCATAGACTGGTTTGTATGGTTAAAGTAACAATTATTTCCTTGAGAATGTGCTTATGGACCATCATCGTTTGGATCCATTTGGACCATTTGTCATGGGATATGGGCTTGTTGGGCCATTTAAACTGGGACAAGGATGTATTCCATGACTATTGGGCCAAAGGCGTCTAAGTGTTGGTGGGCCACCTTGTGCTTGTGTTCGGAATATCATCATTTGGATTTAGTTGGGCTCTTTGCCATAAGACATGAACTCGTTGGGCCATTTAAACTAGGATGGGTTCACTCTTATGACAGTTGTCCCAAAAGCTTCTAAAATGATAATAGGCCGATTTGTTTGGGAATTTTATTTAATTTAGTATGTTATATGTTACATACATCTCATGCACCTCATGCATCCATATATAATGTTAACACCGTCTATGTCTCTAAAAGACAACATAGATACCGTTTGGGTTAGAGAAGGGACAAGGCTCACTAAAAGAACAAGTATGAGTGAATCCGATAATGAGGTGTCCCGTATGGATCAGTTAGAGAATGGTCTCGCCAAGATCACTGAACAGTTGCAAGCCTTGACTACTGCCATGACAAATATGGTTGTGCCCCGTGCCGGGGGAGATTATGAGAATGTAAGGCGTGAGGAGCCTCGAATGGGTTAGGGGATGATGTCCCCACTTTTGATGACGACATGGCAGAATATGCAACAGCAGGGAGTGATTGGGTCTTAGACAGAATTTCAGAAGCTTCGGGATCAGGTTGAAACAGTTACCCCCAAAATGAGGGGTAAACATGAAGAGTTGTTAGATTATGAGGCAATGACCTTCGGAGAACAGCTGCCAGCTCAGTTTAAAATGCCGGACATGGCCAAGTTTAATGGGAGTGGAGACCCGAGGGTCCATCTGCAGCAATATGTCTCAGTCATGAGTTCAATGGGCCTATCACAGTGCCAAGTCCAAAAGATGTTTGGGATGTCACTTGAGGGGGCACCGTGGTTTGGTATCATAGCCTTGAGAAGAAGGTTAAGGAAGATTGGAGGGAACTAGCTGATGCTTTTCTGAAGAAGTATGTTACAGACTTAGAGATTGACTTGTCACTCCGTGATTTGGAGAACACTAAGCAGAAGAAAGCTTCAGGAGTATGTAGACCGCTGGAGAAGCCAGCTTCTGAAGATGCAGACTCGGCCCTCTGAGAAAGACCAAATCAAAATGATCATCAAGGGTACTAAGCCCTCCATTTATGGTAAGCTGCGGAGGATGACTTCGATGATTACGGATTTCCGACAATTGAGGGAAACTATTATGGATATTGAAGAAGAAGAGGCTGAAAACAGAAAGTTATATGGCCAGAATAGAAGGAATATTGAGGGACCTTCAGGGACCAAGCCCGCTACCGCTGAGGTCACTGCCATCAAAAGCAGGCGATTTTCCAACGTTGGTAAGCCTCTTTCAAGGGTGTTCGAAAAGTTGAAGATGCAAGGACTTCTGGAACCCTTAGAGGCTAAACCAATTCCAAACCCTGTACCACCCAACCTTGACCTAATCCTGTATTGTCACTTCCATCGGAGAAGGGGTCACGAAACTGATAGCTGCACCCGCCTTAGGCATGAGATCCAAAACCTCATTGACTCCCACAAAATACCTGACCCAGAAAGAGAACAACCCAACGCACACATAAATCCCCTACCCAACTACATGATCAACTCTGGCCTACCCGAAACCCTTGTCCTCCAAACTCTCAACCACTCAGCTTCATTCATAGGAATACGGGATGACAACGGTGGAGAACCATAGGCCCATGAAGAAGGCAATGCTGCGAATGATGAAGTTATTCCTCCTAGTTTATTTGATCCTGCATTTTTAATAAAGACATTGATTTGTCTCTTCGTTCGAACCTTTTCTTAATGATAATAAAGACGTTCATTTTGCTTACTTGCCTGAATCTCTTCCTTTCAACCGGCAACATGAGTGTATTTGAGAAACGCATTCAACCTTGGTAATATGAAATTCAGTGATGTTTAGAACACGGGGAATTCCCGAAAGCAGCAAGCAGAAAAGATATGGTGGTCATTCAGAAATTGAGAAATGGGGCAGTGAGACTATCAGACTTGGAAAAGAATGAGTTCACCGAGCCGATTAAAGTGGAAGGTTTGAAGCAGTACTTTGTCTGAGGAAGAATTGGCGGAAGACCTAACCCAACGGGATGGGAAACTCATCCATGCATGCATGTATACACGTAACATACTTTGCATTATTTGTGTTTGTTTTGCTTTGTATTAACAGGTTTTGAAGCAGAAAGAGAGATAATGGCAAAAACAAACCAATCAGGAACAGCGACAGTACTGTATGAGTCTGGGGGCGAAGCCCATATCAGTATCAGTCTAGGGGCGAGGCCCATATCAGCAGTATCAGTCTGGGGGCGAGGCCCATATCAGCAGTATCAGCCTAGGGGCGAGGCCCATATCAATATCAGTTGGGGGCGAGGCCCATATCAGTTTCAGTCTTGGGGATGAGTCCCAGGGGCGAGGCCCATATCAGTATCAGTCTCAGGGATGAGTCCCAGGGGCGAGGCCCATATCAGTATCAGTTTGAGGCGAAGGCCCACATCATTCTGGGGGCGAGGCCCACATCAGCATCACTCTGGGGGGGGCCCACTCTCATATCAGTATTGGTTCGGAAATGGACTATCTCTCATCAGCAACGGTTCGAAAATGGACCACTCTCATATCAGTAACGGTTAGAAAATGGACCACTCTCATATCAGTAACGGTTCGGAAATGGACCACTCTCATATAAGTAACGGTTCGAAAATGGACCACTCTCATATCAGTAACGGTTCGGAAATGGACCACTCTCATATCAGACACGGTTCGGAAATGGACCATCATCTCATCATCTCGCCGGAAATGGCACTCCGAAAATGGAGCACGGTTCGAAATGGACCATCATCTCATCACTCACCGAAAATGGCACTCCGAAAATGGAGCACGGTTCGAAATGGACCAAGGAATGCCTAACCCATCAGAATATGATACATATAAATGCATACATGCATAAATATCACATACATGCAATGTTTGTTTTGTGTTCGCAGGTTTGTAGCGGAAAAGACCACCTCATCAAATAACGGTTCAAAAATGAGCCACATTCTCACACAACACGGTTCGGAAATGGACCCTGCCACAACAGATGCCGAAAATGGCACCCCAAAATGGAGCACACATAGCAGACGCCGAAAATGGCACTCCAAAATGGAGCCCCCACAACAGATGCCGAAAATGGAGCTCCAAAATGGAGCACACACAAAAAAGATGCCGAAAATGGCGCTCTAAAAATGGAGCACGGTTCGGGAATGACCAGGGGTCGCAGCACCTCACCACCAAATCAACTCAACTCAACACATGGTTAGTCAAGTGACAGCTGGCGAGCCAGGTAAGTGAAAATGCATTGCATAACTTTGATAGGATTGTCACTGTTACACATTACACAAGTCCCATCAAAGGGGGGCGACTGTAGGCACTGCATTCTTGCATATTAACCCGATGAGGAGTCTTATTTGGAGACAACTACCTTTTAAGTCACGAAGGTCACGGGGAAACGGATATCGGAAAGGGAAATTCAGAATAAACAAGCCTCTGTCTTCGTTAGTGCTGCGTTCGCTACTTCGTTCGAACGGAAAACAGATTGCGGGTGTTCGGTGCGCATTCGAGGGAGCGTTCGAACGGTGTCGGTAATTTGTTTTGCTGCTAGCCTCACACTCAGCCCATTTAGCTCCCAAAGCCCATAAAACACATCCCAAAATTAAATAAATAAATATTAATTTGAATATTAAACATTAAAATAAAATATTTAAACCATTTACCAATTAAATAAAATATTTACCTAACTAAAACTAAAAAGAAGATATACCTAATTAAAATCAATCCTAACCAATTAAAGCCAATCATATATTTGACTTCCTAATCTATAAGATAATTACCAATATAAAATATTTGTATTCCTAAACCAACACAAATTAAATATTACAACTTCTTATTTTAAAATATTTTGTCCCCCCTCAATCTTGTGTATACCTTTCTCATCTCTCCTAATTTGGAAACAAGATCTCTCCTTGTGAGACAGGTGAAACCCTAGACATCTTCTATATAAACAACCCATAACCAAAGCCTTTGTCTCATTCACACAACCTAATCACGCGCCCAAGGCATAGAATTCACACCCAAAACTCTCTCGAAATCTCTCTAGACTCTCTCTACACACCCAAGACTAAACAAAGAAGAACACACTTGACATATACACAAAAAGAGAACAAAAGAACCCCAACCATCTCCTCCATAGCCGAAAACCACCTCCGCAAACCCCCCACACATCACCGAAACAGCCACCTATACAGCAGCCCTCCACCACCGAAAATTACCACAAAAAAACCACATTGTATTACACGCCCAAACAGCAGCAAAATCACCTTAACAGCAGCCCAATCCTTAAAAAATAGTAACATAAAAACTGCATAGATAATCTTAATAATAATCACATAATTACACTAAGAACCACACAAACTGGAATAGTTCATTGAAAACGTTAAAAAAGGTGGCCCGTGCAGTGAGCAGCAAGACCAAGGCCGAATAGGAGCAGAACGGAGTTCGAACCGCAAGCAAAACAGCAAGGCAATGAGCTAGGACGCTGAACCAGTGAACCAGAAAAGTTGCGGAGCTTTACCCCCTTTCGATCTTCGTGAAACGCGAGTCCGGGAGATAGCTTAAAAGGTTAGACCTGAGGGTATCTTTCACACTTGTTTTCCTTTTCCGCATTATTTATTAAGTATTACTTGTATGATTGTAATGTTGAAATGCGTGTTGTGGTCTTTGAGTAGATAAATATGCATGAATTATGAGATGTAATATGTTGTGGGTATTGGATGAATGAGAGATGTGTCAACTCTCGCGGGATATCGGATGGAAACCCGGACATAAATTATAGCCGATTCCGAATGGACGGTAATATGATCTGTACTCGGGCCACAACTCCATGTACCGCTTGAGTAAACGGCACTATCTCTCTTTCGTTGTGTTGCTTTTGTTTATTTAGTTTTCTTTACTTGAATTCAATATGTTGTTATTTATGCATGATTCAATCAAGCGCATGGGCTTAGTGAGTTAGTCCAAAGGTCCTCCATTTGGGAGATAAAGAGCCGAAAAGGCCACCTTGTGACACTACTCGCCGCGCCGAGTTGATGTGTGTTCAGTTGGATGCGAGATACGTTCAATCGGGCATACTTAGTTTGATATTATTGAGTTTATCTTTTATGCATGGTTCAATCAAGCGCATGGGCTTAGTAAGTGGAATGAAAGATCCCTTATAGGGAGGGGTTAAAACCCGTTACCACGATGCTTTGCCGCGCCGGTGATGTGTGTTCAGATTGGATGTAAGATGTGTTCAATCGGGCATGCTTGGTTGATATGATTGGTTCCATTTTTGTATGTGTGATGTGACGCGCATGGGCTTAGTACGTTGGTCTAAAGGTCCTCTCTTTGAGAGATTAAGAGCCCCAAAAGGCCAACATTTACGGCAGTACTTCCCGCCGCCACTTTATTTTGTGTTTATGTATTGCATCCCATGTCATGCATCAGGTCCGTTTCCATTCGAACGCGTTTACGAACGCAACTCGAACGCGCATACATTTTGCCTTATCATGCATCAGTCCATTTCCGTTCGAACGCGTTAACAAACGCCATACGAACGTGAGCATTCTATTTCATTTCTGTTCGAACGCGTTAACAAATGCCATACGAACGTGAGCATTCTGTTTCATTTCGTTCGAACGCGTTAACAAACGCCATACGAACGTGAGCATTCTGTTCCATTTCCGTTCGAACGCGTTAACAAACGCCATACGAAGTGAGCATTCTGTTTCATTTCCGTTCGAACGCGTTTACGAACGCTACACGAACGCACACTCACTGAATTGAGTCCCCTTCATTAGATTTCATGCATAGTTTTCCTAGTAGCTATCTCCACATTTATAAATGCAAATATGTTAATGTATTACAATTCGTATGCTTATGTCATGATAACATTGAGTATTATTTCTTGCGGTATATCGGATGGAAACCCAGACATAAATTCCGTAGCCGATTCCGAATGGACGGTAGTGCGGTCTGTACTTGGGCTACAATTCCACGTACCCCTTGGAAAAGTGCCCATATGTGTGCTTGTATGGTCAATATGTGTGCTTGTGTTTTCCTGAATGTGATATGTAAATAAAGTTGTATGTTCGTTGCTATCTTGAAATGTTAAGCATGCAATTTTTAAATGTGAGATATATGTGAATGCGTACATAAGTTTATTTTGCATATGAGACTTTAGAAGCATGATACTCTTGGAAATAAGTGTTACTTAAGTTGATTAAATTATTATATAAATCCTTTCATTACAAGTGACATAAGTAATGGACCATTCCGAACCCAATGGTTTGAGGTCTTCCCTTGCGAGGGGTGAGTGCAGCCTTAAATCTTTGTCCCGGTTCACACCGGGTGGCGACTCCATGTTATTTAGTCCTTCCCAACTAGGCCGCCAGCCTAGGAACGGCGTCGCCCAGGTTCTGTTGTCCATAATACTCATGCAAGTGTAATAGGAGGTTGTGTTTCTTTGATGGTACGGGAAACAGCTTCGCTCTGGATAAGACCCCCTCGGAATTCCATTGGTAGTATGATTACGTGTCTATGGAAGTCCGAAATCAGGGTAGGTGTATTTGGTCTTAACCTGAGACTTGCACCGCTAATGCATATGATAATTAATATACTTTGGTTGAGGTCGTCCAGGGCTTTAACCGGTTCCTGTGTACGCCAATTCTGGGTATATCGAGAATCGTAGTGTGTTGGGTGTGATGTCAAGACGGAAGTGTCACTCCAGTCATATGGAGTTGATGATCGCGCAGGGATACAGAACTGGTTCTCTATAAAGGTTGCAACCGTCAGGATAATATGACTTGGTCATAATTATCCGATTATAAAGAGACTAGTTGCTCGTTATCCGATATATTCATTGTACGGGGCAGACACTGTACCAGCCCCAGGCCTTGCATGTGATCATCTGATACTGGACAGAAATACACAATATTATGGTATACTACGCTTGATATAGATCCTTATTCCTGTAAGGATATTTCCGGAGAATTGGGTAGGCATGGCGCTTTGCTAGAGGCCAACCTTGTCTTGTAAATCGGTAAAACGTACTACTTGGTACTTACGTGTTCAGATAGTCCGACGACCGTATTTACTGACAACATATCTGGGGATCTCATGGGTCGCTTCCCAAAGATTCACCGATGACGTATGACTCGCACACTTTATATTAATCTGGGATTAATTAATGATGAGAGAGAAAATTAATCAGGGATTAATTGCGGAGATATTTTATCTGGGATAAAATATCAATTAAAGAGAGATAATGATTAATTTGGAATTAATCGGAAATTAATATATTCGATATATAAACGAAATTGGATTTCGACGCGGAATTAAAATTAGATTTTAATTCGGGCGAACGAATTAATTTAGAATTAATTCGTTAGCGACGTGAATAGTAATTATGCTTGACATGATTATTTAATTAAATTAGATTTAATAACGACGCAACGGAAAGTTCGTTAATTTGGAATTAGCGAACCTGAGCCCGAGATTATTGGTGAGCGCATTCGTATTTCGAATTCGAGTGCGGCAAATCAAATCAAGCATCAAATCGCTAGTCGCAACTATCGTCAATCAAGTGATGGATGTCTTTCACTTTGAGTGATTGACGCCAGTCACTATTCACTGAGTGATGGAATGATGGCAAGTTGATGTGTGTGGTTGGCATTTAATGCTTTGTTTTTGGAGGGAAAAATTAGGAATTGTTTTTGGAAAATATATTACCATTTTTGCTTAACAAAAACACACAACACATAAAATTCTCTCTCTCCTCCATTCTCTTCATCATTCACGCCCAAGGGGCTGTGAAAATTCTGGTTTCTGGTTCACCAAAAAACCGAGAATGGGAAGCAAGTGCAGTGAGATTTGTGGCAAATTTCTAGAGAGCTAGCACTTCGAGAGACATGCGAAGGTGATAGGGAA